>VXBP01007182.1:0-26902 GCA_013400115.1 Rhinopomastus cyanomelas | reverse complement strand
CGGATCGTGCTGTGTGAGGCCACCGTGCAGGGGCTGCGGGCGGAGCCCGGTAGCGGCAGGGAGTCAGTAGTGCGGGTGGCGGCCTTCGGCGGGCGCTGGCTGGCAGTACTGGCGGTGCGGCGCGGCGGGGCACGGCTGGCGGTGAGCGGTGGTGGAGCGGCGCGGGAGCTGGGGGCACGGGTGTGGGAGGCGCGGTGGGCGGCGGGCGGGCGGTTGGCACTGGTGCTGGGCGGTGGGGTTGTGGGGCTCTACGAGTGGCGGGGAGGCGGGTGCTGGCTGCGACGGGCCAACTGCGGCGGGGCCGGGGCGCTGCGCTGTGCAGTGTTGGCGGGGACGAATTGGACACGGCTGGCGCTGGCGGCCGGTACGGCGACGGGCACCGTGATAGTGTGGAGGGCGGCGGTCGCGGGCCCGCGGCGACGGCTGTGTGGGCACCGTGGCGCGGTGCTGGCGCTCTGCTACGCTGCGCCGCGGGGGCTGCTCGNCGCTGGGGGAGGCAGGTGGGCTGGCGGCCTACGAAGTGGCGGCGGGGCGCTGGGAGCAGGTGCTGCCCAACACTGCCGCCGGGCCCCGCGCGATGCTGGCAGCTGCTCCGCTGCCCGGTGAAGACGGAACCCTCTGCGCCTTGGCCGACGGCGACGGGCGTATCCTATTCTTAGAGCTGGGCAGCCCCGGGACCAACATTGGGCTGCAGGCGTTCGAGGGGGCCGTGCGCGGACTGGGCTGGGCCACCCATCCTGAGTTGTGTCCTGCCTCCGCTGCTCTCCTGGCCTCGGGGCCCGACGGGGAGATGCTGTGGCTGGACGTTACCCACCGGCCCGGGCAGGCACCTGCAGCACAGCTCAGGGGCCGGTACCTATTGCCACCCTGCAAGCAACGCTGGCATACCTGCGTGGCCTTTCTGCCCCAGGCAGGGCTCCTCGTCTGTGGGGACCGCCGGGGATCCCTCCTTCTCTTCTCTTGCAGCAGCTCCCGGGAGCAGACTGCAGAAAGCCCCAGTATCACCAACAGCAACACCAACTTGGTCAGTGAGGATACCAGCAATGATTCCAAGTCCTTTTGCTTGTCACACAAAGGGGCTCTTCCCCTTGAGGCCCCGCTGTCGGTGCTCTTTGGACTCCATGGGAAGATGGGGGTTACCTCGGTGACCTGCCATGGGGACTTCATTTACAGCACTGGCCGGGATGGTGTCTACCGCCAACTCCGTGTGCAGGGCCAGCAGCTGGAAGTCCTGCAGAAGCACAGACCCTGCAGAGGGCTGCAGTGGATCGAGGAGCTGTGCTTCACACCAGATGGAGACCTGCTAGTGCTAGGATTTCATGCAGACAACTTTGTGGTGTGGAGCAGCAGGACCAGCGAGAACCTCCACTGCATCCCCTGTGGTGGGGGGCACCGCTCCTGGAGCTACTGCCGCAGCCCCTTGGCTGAGGTTTTCACCTTTATCAAGAGTGGAGATGTGATGCTGTACCAGCATGAGGCTCAGCCCCGTGAGCAGCAGGTGCTCCTGGCATCCCTGCATGGGCGGGAGATTGCCTGTGTGCGCCGCCTGGGAATGCTGGAGGTGCCTGGCCATGCTCCCCTTAACATCTTCATCACTGGCAGTGAGGACACCACTGCCTGTGTCGTTGCACTCAGCGAGCACTCCCGGGCAGCTATGCCACTTGCCCGGCTCAGCGACCATATTTCAAGTGTGAGGGCGCTGGCGCTGGCTTGCCCCACAGGACCTGGTGATGAGGGCTTTGGTGACAGGGGCTTGTCTACCCTGCTCTTCTCTGCGGGTGGCCGGGCACAGATTGAGTGCTACCAGCTGTTTTGTGCTAGGGACCCAGCCTTTGAGAGTGCTGTGACCTGCCATATTGTCCACGTGGCCTCCCACCGACTAGATGAGCACTGGGAGCGGAAGAAGAACAGGCACAAGCTAGTCAAAATGGATCCAGAGACAAGGTGATGCTCAGGGACTGACTACAGTCTGGGAGGGTGCTGGGAACTGCACTTGCCTCCACTGGGATAGCAGGCTCAGCTGAGGCAGGAGGAGACGATGTGGCTTCATGCACACATCTCTGGTATCCTGTGCCCAATGGCTGGGCTTTGGGGGGGGGAGGGGTGTTAGAGGAAGGCTCCTGTCTTTGTGCAAACTCCTAAGTGCTTGGAGCCATTTGCTAAGCTGGGCTTGAGCTGTTCTGCTGGGCCACCTGCACCCTCAGGGCTGCCGGTGTCACCGAGGCATTGGTGAGCAACTTTGTGTTTGCTGCAGGTACATGTCCCTCTCAGTTGTTCCTGGAACCAGCACTGAGCAGCTGCCAATGTCCTGGACATTCCTGGCTGTAGCCTGCAGTGATGGATCAGTGCGGTGAGGAGCTGCTATGGGCCTGGCAGGGGGAGTGGAAGCTGCCGCTGGCGGTAGGAGCAGAGCATGCTCCACATGGGAGACGGGTGCTATAGACATGGCCAGCTCTGAACTGGGAACAGGACAGCGCATGGTGGGAGATCGGGGCTGAGGTATGCCCTTTCCCTTCTACCATGGCTGACTGTCCTCTGCTCCATCAGGGTCTTTGGGCTGCTGGAGGCTGCCCGGAAGCTGGTGCTGGTGGCAGAGTCATTTCACCACCAGCGCTGTGTGCTGAAGGTGGAGGCATTCCTGCACACATGGGCAGGAGTGGAAAGGTGAGCCCCAAACACTCAGCTGCAGCCAGCAGTGCTCTGTGGAGGAGCATTTGTCCCTGCAAGGAAGGCAGCCAGGAGATCAGTGGGTAGAGAAGAAATCAGTCCACAGAGGCTGTCCTGTTGCTTCCTCAGATCTTAGAGGGGATCAGTCCTGAAGGCTGCCCACTACAGGGCTGTGACCAGAGGCTCTCCCAACACTTTCCTTTTAGGAGACACCTCTTATGCAGTGCTGCCACTGATGGCAGCATCGCCTTCTGGGACATCACTGGCCCCATAGTGGATGCAGTGGACACCCTGCACCAAGCGGAGGGAGAGATGCAGCCCCTGGGTGGGTGCAGCTGCTGGTAGTTCTACTCAGCCTCCAAGGGAGGCTATGGGGACATCTCTTCTGTTTTCTGTGTTGCTCTCCTGACTGGACCTGTTTTTCCAGCTCTGGGTGCTCCACTGCTCACCATCATGGCCCACAGCTGCGGTGTAAACAGCCTCCATATCTGGCAGACACCGGAGGGGCAGTACTTGGTTGCAAGTGGCAGCGATGATGGCTCCATTCATGTCTGCCTGCTGGAGGTGGCACTGGTTGAGAACAAGGCTGCAGCAAAGACTTGCCTACGTGTCCTGGAGCGGGTGGCCAGGCCCTGTGCCCACGCTGCCCACGTGACAGGGATCCGGGTGCTGCAGCCAGACCTGCTGCTTTCTGCCTCGGTGGACCAGCGCCTGATTCTATGGTCCTGGGGCCCAAGTGGACTGGAATCACTCAGCACTACCTTCTTCCATGTGCCTGACTTGGCTGACCTGGACTGCTGGGAGGTGGCAGAGGCCAGCGGAAAGCTGCAGTACTACTGTGTGCTCTGTGGACAGGGCCTGGAGATGTTCCGCGTTGTGGTGCCCCCTCTGCCAGAGGCTCCCCAGTAACAGCAGATGGGCAGCACATACCCTGCTTTCTGCCTATGTGTGTGCTGTCCCCTCTTGTGGGGATAGCTGTGTTTTGCTCCTTCAGGGACAGCACAGCCACATCTGGGCTGCTTGAGGTTGGTCTCACGAGAGAAGGCAGATGTGACCCACTCCTAGACAAGGCTGCAACTTCCAAGGAAGTAAAGAGGAGTGTGGTCCTGAGCCAAGCATGCCCAGAAGTTCCTCCACAAGTGTGTGCAGGATCCCCATCTAGGCTTTCCAGCCCTGGTTCCACAGAGGAGCTCCTGGGAAGGTGCTGTGCCTGGCCCTGCAAGCTTGAGGCAGCAGGAGGCAAAGACCAATCCGGTACTGGTGTAGCATACGGTACACCACAGCCTCCTACTCCCTGGGACAGGGCTTTGTGAGATAGCCTTGAGCTTAGAGTGCTGGGCACTGTGCTGAAAGGACTGGGGACACAGATCTGCTACAGCAGGCCACAGGGGCTGTGCCACCCCTGCTCAGAATGGCCTTGCAGGGTTGCCTCAGGCTGAGCAGGTTGTTTTTGTGCAGCAAAAGGATCCAGCACTGTGACAGCAGGGGAAGGACAAAGCTGCATGTGGCCCCAGCCCCCCATGGGGCAAGGTGCTCAATTTGCATCAGACACACAGACAGCATTTGTCCAGCAACAAGTGTATTGGACCCTTGTAGTGTGGCCTTGAGCCTCAATAGCGTTCTGCCAGCACAGACCAACCTTCAATAAACAGTTTTAAGGGAAGTGAGGTTGGTGCCCGGCTTTGTGGTGACTGTTCCCCAGTGCCACCCTCCCTAATGTTCTCAGTCTGGCTCACACAGTGCCACAGATGCCCTCCTGTCTTCTGCTGCTGTGGATGGGGCAGATGTACCCATGTCCCATGCTGGACACAGCATGGAGCATGCACAGCCAGGCCTCTGAGTTGTGTAGGTAGTGGGTGGGGAAGCACCTGCACTGGGTTGGAGCATCTGTCAACTCCCTGCTTGCTGGTGGAGCAGCCCCTCACTCTGCCAGAGAGGATGTGTCCTGTCCTCCCTCTGTGGCCCAGTGTCTGTCACACCATGGCATAACTCTTCAGTGTGGCTCAGATCTGGCTGAGAGGAGGAAGGTGCAGCATCGCCAGAGCTCTGTGGAACATGTCCCTTATAGCTTCCAGCAGCCGGAGGCGGGCAAACATCTGGTCAAAGAGGTGAGGGAAGGGCTCCTGTGGGGAGAAAGGCAGCAACTTGGGGCTGATGTCCATATTGCCTCTTGATGGGCTGGCTCTACAGGCACTGCTGCCTCTGTACCATGGGTGCACATCTTTGATGGGCTGCAGTCACACTGTGGACACCCAAGAGCCTCTTCCCTGCATGGCTGCCCCACAACCACAGTCTTGAGGAGGACTGCAGGCTCTGTACATCAAACTCACCCCCAGGATATGGACCCGGTTGTAGTAAGAGCTGAAATCCATGCTGAACTGGATCAAGAACTTGCACACCTGCAAGACAGAGCTGCTGCTGGTACGGCAAGCCCTAGTTGGTCTTGGGCCCTTTCCACCCCAGGCAGAGTTGAAGCAGCCCCAGATGTGCTATGGTCTCTGGTGAGCAGCATCCTGCCAGTACGTCGCTTTGCCCTGGGACTGTTGGAGCAGCACCTACTGGGTGCTGTGGCATGTGGCACTTACCATCTCTGTGTTGGCTGTGATCCGGATCCCCTTAGTGGATGTGGGTAGCTGTGCTGCCTGCTGCAGGACTTCAGGGAAGGGCAGGAGATAGTTGAAGAGCAGAAGCCATTCTCCCTGTAAAAGGATTATGTACATCGTGTCCTCCTGGGCCAGAATCATCCATCACTGGAGCTGAGGGCATGCAGGCCCCCACATTCCCCTTCTCCAGTACTCACCTCTTCCCGGAGGCATGAGTAGTTCAGTTCTGAGGGTGGTGGCAGAGGTGGGTATGTGCCTGGAAAGGAGGAGACTTGTACCTGGAGAAGCCCCTGTGGCTCCACATATGAGGAACAGCCCAGGAGTGGCTGTTAGAGGAGGATGATAGGCCTGGTGCTTACCCTGCTCTACAGCCCGCTCGTAGGTGTTGAAGAGTGTGGCCAGCCGGGCACAGTTGTACATCACAAAGGCACCACTCTTGGTTCCCTTGGTGGAGATGCTGCTGTCCTCCAGGTCCAGATTGATCTGAGGGCAGAGAGAAGTCACAGTCCAGGCTGACGAGCACAGAGCTGCTTCAGTATTTCAGCTCTGCACACACTGCTGTCCTACCTGACTCTGGTGAGCAGTGCTCAGCATCTCAAATCTGATGGCAGCAATTGTAAGGGTATCAATCACCTCGGTCCAGGCCTCATCTGCAGAGAAGGTAGGTAGCACCATACACAATCCATGTCATTCCCATGTACTGTCACCTCAGGACCCCTACAGGGCCAGGGAACTACCATACTTCCCCCCCACCCAGGGCACCCACTGGCAGGTGCTGCTCTGTGCTGGCGCCCTGTGTGGCAGTTCAGCTGCCTTCCCCCAGCCGGGTCAGTGTCTGGCTCCACAGAGGGGAAGGAGGAGTAGGGGAGAGCCTCACTGGCTCTCACTGGGAGACTCATGTGATCTGTGGGGATAAAGATTTAGCAGCATCCACGTGTGGAGCCACAGAGCAAACCCTCACCTTCTGCAAGCTCCCCATACTTCATCACGGAGGCTTCGTACATCTGGCACCTTCGGAGCCTGGGAAGAACACAGACACAGCCGCCCTCCCTGGGCTGAGGGAGTGGCCCTAGAGAGCACCCCAGCACTCCCCCGCCCTTTGGACTGCTTAGGACATTGTAGGTGCAACACAAGCTAAAGCTGCACAAAGCTTCTGGGAGCTTGGCAGGGATAGGTACACCACAGCAAACCCCTTGTGCCACTGCCTGTAGAGGGTTATAAGGAAGCAGTTGTATTGGGCACAAGCTCTGCCTTTTGGCTGAGAAAGGCTTGCCCCCTATCAGCACAGCCATCCACTAATGCACAAAGGCAGAGACACCACCCTGCACTGTGGTGGCTCCCAGCTACTGCTGCTGCCTTTCCTCCCAACAGCACGGACTGGACCAGAAGCACCGGTTCTGGCCCCGCAGGAGGCTGCAGAGCCAGGAAGGCCCTGTAGCCTCTGGTCTGCACTTCCAGTCCTCTGGAAACAGCTTTGATGACACAGAAAAGCAGAACAGATGGACTGCACAGCATTCTTCATGCACCACCAGCTCACTCAAGTGCTGCAGACCAGTATGGCAAGCCCCTTGCTGCACACCAGCTTACTGGAAGTACTGGTCTGCCCCAATGGGTGATGAAGGGTTTGTCACCTTCACTGGTCCACAGACAAGGTGTTTCTGAAAAGAGAGTCCAGGGCTAGAGTCAAAGACTTAGAAGCTTCACCAAGAAGCTGGCTGAGCACAAGGACACTGCTGGGGGGCCACAGTCAGGAGGGCTGAGAGTTCCTCACCTGCAAAGCTGTGTGGGCTCCTGGATCCAAAATCCTCCAGAGGAGATCAAGTTGCTGTTGCTGGAACTCCTCCTCACAGTTCACCACATGCACAATGCTGCAGCAGGTCCCCTGGCCTTCAACCTGCAGCAGAGCACAGCAGAGAGCTCAGGTGCTGTTCTGTCAGAAAAGGAAACAATGTCTGGAAGTGCGAGACAGGCAGAGCCCTAGGGTCACTCACCATGCACTGCACCACAGCTTGCTGCAACTCAGCCACGGCCTGCAGCTTCCCCTCTGTCACTGAAAGAGGAAAGGACACCTGATAATTTACCACCCCCTCTGTCATCATGTATCATCACAGAATCATTTAAGTTGGAAAAACCTTTAAGCTCATCAAGTCCATCCATTAACCCAGCTGTTCCAAGGCCACCACTAAACCCTGTCCCTATGCTCAAGGTGTACCAAACATGTCAAAGGATGGCAACCCCCTCCCTGGACAGCCTGTCCCAAGGCCTGACAATCCAGGCTGTTTTGTGTCCCTGACCCAAACCAAACTGAAGTGGAACAGGAAAGAACCGAACCGAATTGAAGTGGAATCGGAGAGAAGGCAGTTTGGATCTAATCCACCCTTACTTTCTGTAAAAACAATTGGGGAAAAAAGGCAACAGGCTTCTTTGCAGCTATTTATGTCCCCCCCTGCGTTGTCACACCTCTTCAGGTGCTGGACACGAGAGGCTCACCCAGCAGACCATCCAGATTGGGGTCGTAGCCCACCAAGCCCTGCTGCTCCACGAAGGTCCTCAGATGCACTTCACAGATCACGTCCTCGGGCAACGCAGCCCTGGCCGAGCCCTGCTCACAACCCGCGGCACAGGGAATCCGGGCCAGCGCTCGCTTCAACGCCGCGACGGCGTCAGGGAGGGCCGAACCGCCGGGGCTGGAGGGCCAGTCCAGTCGGAGCTGCCGCAGCACCTCCGGGCACCGCTCCTTGGCCAGCGCCGGAACCAGGCGGACGCTGACCCTACGGGGAAGCAGAGGCGGGCGCTGGCGGCGGGCACCGGACTAGGGATACTGGGTACCAGCCGTAGCGGGCTGTCTCGTCACTCACCCCTGGGCGCGCAGCAGCCGCGCCAGGTGCTCGGCCAGCAGCACGGGGCGCAGGTGGCGGGGCCAGGGGGCGGCGAGGCAGCGGAGGGCCGGGCAGTGCAGCAACACGGGACCCCGCAACGTCGTCACCGCCGGAGCCGCAGCGGGTCCCGGTGCGGGTGGGGCCCCTAGCAGGCGGCGGAAGGCCTCGGGCCGGCGCAGCTGCACCGCCAGCCCCGCCGCCGTGTCCTGGCAGCCGCGTATCGGCAACACCGCGGGGCCTCCCAAGGCCGTGACCGCTGCCGTAGCATCAGTGGGCACCTGTGGGGAGGAAGGCGGGGTCAGCGCAGTTCCTCACCTCCCGCAACCCTGCATAGGCCCCGCCCCCTACAGCCCACCTGCCCCCCGGGGAAGGCGGCGCTGAGCGCGGCTCTTGGCGCCAGGAAGTCCCGGTGCCGCAAGTTGCGAGCGCTGCTCTCCTTCACCCAGAGCGGGGCGGGACGCCCCAGCGCTTCGTTCAGCGCCCGCAGCGTGGCCGCCAGCCCCGGGCGCGATTCATCTGTCTCCATGGGAGTCCACCCGCAGCTTCCGCCCGGAAGTGACATTACTGGCCCTGCTCGCGCTCCCTGGCTCGGGCGGGCGACAGCCATGTTGAGCGCGGCGCTGGCAGGCGGCCATACTGGGTGCGTGGGGACCGCCATGTTTGGTGTGACGGGCCGGCAGGGAGCGACTGGGGCCGGCTGTGCCCACGCACCGCCACCGTCCGCAGAGGCCTTGGACGGGGTACCAGCCCTGCACAGGCGCAGCAAAGCCTCAGCCCACTACGGCCTGCCCATGTGTCTTGAGAGGCGGTTACCGGCAAGGTTGGGTGCAGGCTCCCTCCTACGCCTCTGGGGCCCCCGGTGGGGAGAGGCAGCGCCCTTCACCCTTCGGGGCTGCTGCCGCTGAGAGGGACAAAACCGATACCGCTGGCAAACGGAAGCAGCAATTCCGGCGCCTTTCGTGGGGCTCAGATAGGCCTCGGTGGTCGCCGGTGGGGAGGAAATGGCTGCCCGCGCGCGGCACGGCCCATCTGCAGGCCCGCGCTGTGCCCAGGCTGTTCCCGGGCTGGTGGGGGGAGATGAGGGCAGCAAGTGGCCCTGGGAGCCCTCGGGAGTGACAGGCAGGTGGGTTTTCGGTGAAATGGATGGAACAGCCTCAAGTTGCACCCAGTTGCTCACATTGGATATTAGGAAGATTTTCTTTGCCAAAAGGGCTATCAGACACTGGCATAGGCTGCCCAGGTCGGTGTTGGAGTCACCAGCCACGAGGGTATTTAAAAGACATAAAGGTGTGGTGCTCAGGGACATTGGTGGCTTCACCGTGCTGAGACAATGTTTGGACTTTATGATCTTAAATGTCTCTTCCAACCAAAACTGTTCTGTGTAAGGCTGTGGGGACAATGACAGGCAGACCTGAGCTTGCCAGTGAAGCCCCTACAGCTTGGCTGAGGGTGTGACAAGGCACTTGAGGAGCATCAGCAGCATTTGCAAGGTGCATTTTGCCACCTCGGCTGGGCTCTGTGTGGCAGAGAGCAATTAGTGGCTCGAAGTGAACACCCTGTCATGCCCTTCCCTTCCCTGCCCTGCTGACCCCAAGGGGAAGGATGGCCACAATTTGCTGCCCGCCTGCCCAGCACATTAGCAATGTCCAGCTCATCAGCCCCAGGAGGAAGGAGGTGGAAATTATTAGATCATGCCATCGTGGTCTTGATTACACCAGCAGAACTGAGCTCCTCCATGCCAGTGGTGTCACAAGCACAGTTAAAGAGCACCTGCTGCAGCACGGACCCCTCATGGTGTGTGCAGGCAGTAAGGAGCTACTGCTCCCTCCAAGGGCTGCCACTGAAACCAGCTCTGAACTGGCGACACGAGGAAAGCCCAGTGTGCCCCAGCCCTGTGCCTGCTTGCAGGAGCAGGCATGCAGGAAGCAGCGAGCACCCCCGCAGCAGCAGGGAAATGCCCTTCCCTTCCAGCCCTCCCAACGAGGCACAGTTGAAGGAGGCTGTTCTGCCTGCAGGACCCAAGCTGGTTCTTCTGGGGCTTGTGTGTGCGGCATGGAGGGGGGATCAGGGCAAGGGGCGATCTTGGCAGCAGCTTGGCTTGTTGTATGGGCTCTGCCAGGAACATAGTAGTTTGTTTTGGAGCTCCATGGGCAGCTCTGAAGCCCTGGGACTGCAGCCCCTGTGTGACCCCACAGCCGAGGGCAGGAGCAGGGTTGTGTCCCCAGCAGGAGCCAGCTACATCCCCCTGGCGGCAGCAGCAGTATGAGGCCATGCATGGTGGGTGCTCCCTGCACCACCCACAGCCAAGAGGTGATCTGAGACTTGCTGCTCATACCAGACCAACTGCTGACTGTCTGCAGGGCAGGAGCTGCCCGTGACCTTTGCCCAGCCAGCCGAGGGGATGCACCGGCACAGGGTGGGGCCACACTAGATCACTGCTCAGGGTGAGGTACAAGCTAGACCCATCCTGTCCCCACAATGCCAGGGATCCCCACAGGCACCCTCTGAGCGGGGCTCTCGGAGGTGCTGAAAGAGCTCTGGACAGACACGACAGCCCCGATGGCTCTGTGGCTGCCTGCTCAGCGGGAGTGATCGTGTCATTCCAAAGCAGTCTCTGTCTCGGGGATGGACCCTGCCCAGACACGGTTCACCACTGCCTGTGCTGGGGGGAATGTCAGGGCCAGAGTGAGCCAGCCATGGGTGACAGCAGCAGCAGGAAACTGCAGCATCTCATGACCTGTTGATGCTGTGGTGCAGGTGGCCACATCCATGCTGCGGCCAGCAGCCGGGACTATCACCCAGCAGTTAGTCCCTAGGAAAGGAGCCATATTTTAGGATTGTGGCCATATCAGGGGCATGAGACCACGAGAGAGCCCTCACTTCCAGTGCAGGGGGCTGAGCCGCAAGGCTGGGCACCATCCCAGCACCTTGCTTCTTCCAAGATGGCCTCAACACGCTGCCCTAGCCCTGAGAGGGGTTTGAGTGGGGTGAGAAGCTCGTACCCAGTGTCCAGCCTGACAAGGGGTAGCAGCAGGCAGTGGGATGGGAGATGTGGGGCGAGGCTGGGGCGGCAGCACGGGTAACGAAACCCCAGGGCAGCTGGGCACAGCGGGGACAGCTGCTTTTGGGATTCCGTTGCCCGTGCCAGCACCACGGAGAGACAGGCATGGGGATCACCACACCACCCCAACCCTGGGGTGGCTGGTGGGCCAACGGGGGAAAGAGCCACTTACCAGCAGAGTGGAGGAGCTGCATGGGAGCCACACCAGTCCAGTTGTGACTGGGGTTTTGTTGCAGGCCAGGTGCCAAGGGGAGGGTGGCGTGGCTGAGCCACAAGGACGCAGCTCCAAACAAAGCCCTGGTGTGGCTGGAGCATCTGGTGCCAGCCCAGCACCCCAGTGGGGCCTGGAAACCTGAGCTGCACCCGAGAGAGGGCACTTGCCCCAGCACCTGTGCCCCCCGGCAGCATGGCACAGCACCGCACGGCCTTGCTGCTGCCCTTAGCATTCTCCATGGTGGGAAGTGAAACTGTTTGGGGAACCCCCCCCCAGGCTCCACGAGGTGCTCACGCGGTGCCTGCTAAAGGGATGCCTGGGACCCTGCTGGTGCTCGGCGGTGGGGTGCTGGGGCTTGCTGTCACCTCCCCAGCTCAGCACAGCACAGTGGTGGGAAAAGTCCCGTTACTGACTCCGGAGAGCTTCCCAGTAACCCTGGTGTCGGGGTTCTGACTGGTCCCGGGTGGGTGGCACACGGTGGGGGAAGTGGGTCTGCAGCCCCGGGGCACCCCCATGAGCTCCCAGACGCCTGCCACCACCAGCTTCACCAGGAGGGGCACGGGTAGCAAGAGGGACGAGGAGCCCAGCACCGCTGTGCTTGAGGCGGGGGAGTCCTAGCGGTGGCACGGGGGTCCCTACTCCAGCCGGGGCTGAGGACCGGGGCACACCGTGCCGGGGCAGCAGCAGGGAGCCCGGGCACCCTCGCGGTCAGGCGAGCGCCCCGCGCCTGCCAGATAGGAGCCTCGATCTCGATCTCGATCTCGGTCTCGGTCTCGGTCCCGGTCCCTCCCGCCACCCGGTACCGGGAGTCGCCCGCTCCCCTCTCACCTCTGGCCCCGCAGCCTCCGGAGCAGCAGTCTGGACCGGTGCGCGGGGTCTGGGCACATCGGCGCGGGGAGGGGCGGGGCGGAGCGACGCAGCCGGCGGTGCCGCTCTCGCCCCGCCGCCGCTTTCGCTTTCGCTCCGGTGCCGGCCACAGCCCAGCATGGGAACAGCAGGTCGGGGCGGGCCGGGGCAACCGTGTCGGTGGGGCTGTGCGTGTCCTGCCCCGCCGCACCCCGCCAGGCGCGGAAAACCCCGGTGTCCCCAGACCGGCCCCGCTCCGCCCCCGGAGCCGCTGTCCCAGTTCGGTGAGCGGTGCCGGCGGCGGCCGCCAGGGGACGCGATAGGGGCGGGGCCGCTCGGTGCTTCCGGCGGTGGCGGTGAGGCCATGGCGGCGGTAGCGGTGTTGCGGCGGGTTGTGCCGGTGGCCCGGCGGGCTACGAGCGGGTACGGGCGCCGGTACCGACCATGGCTGGCAGCGTGAGCTGTGCGGGGGCCGTCGCTGCGTGACTCCAGCGCTGGCGGCGGTGCGCGCGGTGTGTCGATGGGGATCGGTGTTAGGCGGCCACGAGGTGCCTGTGGGGTGTCCGCGAGTCCGTCCGTGGGTCTCACCGTCCGAGCCGCTCCCCGCAGGGTGCCGAGCCGCGCTCACCGCCTCACGCCGGCGGACGACGAGATGTACCAGCGGACGCGGCTGACGGTGCTGGAACCGGACACCCCTGGCATCGTGTTCATCGAGGGCTACAGCAGCCGCGGCTTCACCGTCAGCGGCGACCTGGTGGTGGGTCCTTGCGCCATCTTGCCCCGCACCATCCTCCAGTGGAACGTGAGTGCCCGGAGCGGGAGGCTGCGGGGGCTGCGGGGCCCCATCCATCCCGGCCCCATTCAGCGCCCGCGCCGTCCCCGCAGGTCGGTTCCTACAGGGACATCTCGCAGGAGAGTCTGTCGCTGTTCCGGCTGCTGGAGCCCCAAATAGGTACGGGGGGTGGGGGTGGGGCCGATGCCATGGCCCCTTTCTGGCCCCCGAGCTGTGCCCAGCTCTCCTGCAGTGCCCAGCCGCTGTCCTCTGCTAGACCTCAACTCTGCAGCAGTGGGATGGGAGAGTGCAGATGGACCTATTTCCTCTTCATTTGGGCTCCTGTAAGGATGGCTGTAAGGGCATCTGCAGGAAGGGTGGTCCTGCCCATCTTTGCCAGTGATTGTGTCCTGGTTGCAGAGATCTTGGTGCTGGGCACAGGAGACAGGGTGGAGCGCCTCCACCCCATCATGCTGAAGCAGATGCGGGAGTGTGGAATTGCTGTAGAGGTACAGGACACGGTGAGGAGGGCTAAGGATGGATGTGGAACTGGGAGCACCACACCTCTCTTCGGGGCTTTCCCTGCCTGGGGTTGGGCAGGAGGGAGAGAGGGTTTGGGTGCCCAGTGGGGACGGGTTCCATCTCCTAGCAGGCGACTGGGACTTCACTTCCTCCTTTTTCTATTTTGCAGCCAAACGCCTGTGCAACCTTCAACTTCCTAACAAGTGAAAAGCGCATGGTAGCTGCTGGCCTCATCCCTCCACAGGGACCCTACACAAGCTCGTAGGAGCCACCTGCTACAGCTGTGGGCTAAGCAGCTCTTCCCTTGGCTGCCTGAAGGCCCCGACTGTCACTGCTCCTGGGGGAGAAATGCTTTGGACTGTTCTGCTGGAGCTGCAGGCTGGGTAGTGGCTCTGTGCACAGGACAGTGCTGTGAAATGTGTGGGCTCAGCTCTACCCCAAAGGCCCTGGCTTCTCAGCCTCCTTGCCCCAGCACAATGCACAGCCCAAGGCACATGCACTGCTGCCAGCACTGCACCCACAGCCCTGCCCTTCTGCCGAGGTGATGCCCGATGCCTTGGCAGAAAGAAGGCATCACCCTAAAGCAGGGTGGAGGCTGGTGGAGTGAGCTGCACACCCCTGAGCACATTTGGAGCTCTGCAGGGAAAATACATGTAAAATGGAAGTAACAAAGCAATTGCATGGTGGTTAACACGCTGTGTAGCATGGCTACAACATACCGATGTCTCATGGAGCTGGCTAGGTGGGGGGGGAGGCTGTAGGTTGGCAGCCTTTGTGGTGCCAGGGGTGAGAGCTGCCAGCAACTGGTGTGGCCCAGTTGGCACTGGCCTGGCCCATGGGTTTTTTCAGTATTGCCCTGCAGCACTGGTGTTCTGTGTGGTGCCTTGAGCTACAGCTGGTCCCTGTGCACTGTACATTGGCTCTCTGCAGGCTCAGCTCAAGCAGCGGCTATGGAGAGGGTCACATTCCTGTACTGACCCCCCATCCCCATCTTACAGTGGCTCATGGGTTATAGCTACAGCTCCTGGCCAGCTCTGCTTAAAGCCTTGGCTGTGTTAATGAATGTTTGACATGATTATATTGCAATTCAAGGCTCTGGTTGTGAAGTGAGATTTTTTTTTTCAGGCAACAATATACAGTAGATACATGCACTTCAGCAAGGGTGACATGTACCGGGGACACATCACTGCTGCAGCTGTGACATACCTGTCCCTGGTGTTGCCAGCACACGTAACCTGGCCAGACCCGGGTCGGCCCTGTGGAAACACAACTACCGGTGCCTTTACAAGCCCCTGCTCCTCCAAGTTCATTGTCATTGCACTACCTGGCAAGAAATCAGTATGTGAAAACCTGTCACACAATTTGTGCCGTAAACACCGCCCCGCTCAAGGGGGTGCATTGGCTGGGGGACTGTGGAGACAGAACAGGCCATTTAGTGGAAGAAACAGGGAAAAGACAGGTGAGGACCAAGTATAGGAAAGTGCAGATCCAAGGGCCTGGTGTGCTTGAGCAGCTGCAGTGCACAACACTTTGGGGGCAGCTGTGTGGGTGTGCACACACCTACATGAGCACCCACGTACTTACCTCTGCAGCAGCTGGTGCAAGAATAAGGTCCTGTGCCAGCCTGGCTCCTACTGGGTTGGGCAGCTCCCAGCAGGAGGTAATGGCCCCTGAAATCAATTTCCTGTCTAGCCCCACAGTCACATGTTTTCTGCTCTCAAGGTTTTTTTAGACACACCCACAGTGTGTCAGTCTACTCAGTTCACTCTCTGGGCTGTCCCCTCCCTGTTCCTCCTCAGAGTGTCCCTTTTCTGGGGCAATCAGCAGCTCCTGAGAGGGTGATACAAATGAAGGAGAGAACTGACGAAGGGCAGTGCAGAAGGGAAGGGGGCTCCAGGCTGACACCAACTGCACATCTTTTCTTCTTTTATTGTAAAACACGGTCAACGCGTGCAAGGCCCCAGGCACCAGCCCAGGATCGGTACTCCTGGGTGGGGGCCCTCTGGGGTGGTGATGAAGCAGTCAAGGGACACAGGGAGCTCCAGGCAGCCCACAGAGTAATGGCACTTCTGCAGCAAAAGCAGCTCCCACACGAGGTGGTGGAGGGCTGAGTGGCACGATGACAGACAACAGACAGACATTCAGAAGAGACGCTTCTCATACCTGCGAGGGGAGCATCAAACCAGAGAGACCCTTTACTGACCTAGTGAGGAACAGCTCCTGGCCTGCCTGCCAACAGTGGGGAAGAGCCTAGGCACCCTGGCAGCAAACAGCTCGGCTGCTCGTGCCTTTGTGTGAGCTAAGTCTGGCCCAGGCCAGATAACAAGCTGAGGGTCAGCCCTGCTGCACAGTGGTGTGTGGAGGCAGCAGCACACCAAGCTGCAGGCACAGGACAACTGTGCTTCACTCCCCAACACCCACCCTGGCCAGACAAGGGTCCTGTGAGAAGCACTTACGAGTGGAGGCCATGCACCCCGCCTTCCACCTGTGCAGACGTTGTCCTCTTCTCAAACTTCAGTTCTCCCGAGTACATCATGGCTCTGAGGGGAAAGGACACACATCACAAACCAGCCACAGCTCACTCGCACAAAGGACTGTGGTTTCTCCAGCAGCAGCCAGAATTGTCTTTGCTGTGCTCCTATGAGTGGGGCAAAGTAAGTTAACCCAAACGTTTCAAGCCTAGACAGCTAACTGTGCTGCAAGACACACTGCGGCTGGCAGATCCAGGACCCAGTGCCCATGGGAGATGAGGGAAGAGGGCTGTAGTGAAGTTAGACTGTGCAGAACAGGCTGCAGCTTGGAGACAGCTTGCCCAGGGACCCCAAGTGGCAGCACTGTGACCTAGCAGAGCGTAAGTGAAGAGCAGCACTCACCGGACTTGAGTCAGGCTCTTGGCACCAATATCCTGGCAGGAATGCTGGATCCCAGCAATCAGGTACGGAATGAACTTGTGGATAGAGCCCTTGTCCTGCACTGCACCAGAGACCCCCTGGGCCACTTTGATTTTGTCTGTCTCACTGCAGGGGAACACAAATCAAGGAAATTTGTGAAGCAGAGAAGCTGCAAATGCTTCACCTACTGCCCCAAAGAACCGTCTCTTACCTGAAATACCGGTTCTGGCTGCCCAAGTTCTTGTCCATGGCATCTAGTGAGCCCATGCCACGGTACTTTTTCAACCTAATACCATCCGAGAAGAAATACTCGCCTGGGGCCTCTGTGGTGGCAGCCAGGAGAGAACCCATCATCACTAGCACAAGAGATCACCAAGAACAGCATGTCAGCAGCAGGAAGGCAGTGGCCACAAAGCCCTCATGGTCCCTGGGCACAGCTGTGTGCTGGACCCCTCCACACTCCTATCCCACCAAGCAGATACTCTCACACTCAGAATCTCAGGCCAGATGAAAACCCTTCCTAGAAGGCTCCCTATGGTGCACACAACCAGGTGCCCAACATGCTGCTCACCTGTGGAAGCCCCCAGTGCTAGAGCCTTTGCAATGTGCCCAACTGTCTGGATCCCTCCATCAGCAATCACAGGGACGCCGAATCTCCTGGCGTATTCAGACACCTTGTACACCGCTGTGGCCTGGGGACGGCCGCACGCCAGCACTGCAGGCGGGGAGAGAGCAGAGACAGGGTCAGCTCCAACCCAGCAGCATATCCCCTCCCTAGCAGGCCCTTTTAGGCTTCCAGCACACACACGCTCCAGCACTCAGGAACACATAAATCCCTGGATGCTTCTTCCCTAGGCAGAGTTGCAGGAGAAGCAGATGCCCAGGAGATGCCTGCTGGGACATCTACATGGCCCTTGACTCCAAAAAGCTGTGAATCACCTTGGGACTGGAGTCTTGGACCAAATGCCTGGGATCACCAAAGGCTCACCCTGGTGCAGCAGATGTGTGAGGACCTTGGGAAAGAAGCAGAGCAGACTCCAAAGCCCCTCTCCAGAGCAACTCTGGCATGTAACCATGCTCCACCACTTGCTTCCTCCTAGTAGTGCCAGGCCCCTTCCCCTACACCCAGCAGCTGTGAGATGTGCTTCTTGGAATGGCAGCTGGCTGGGGGAGAGCTGGCACGTTTGCTGTATTTGTAAGGATGGATCACTTAGATAGACACCTGCCCACACACAAACACACATGCAGTGGTGGAAAAGGAAACAGGCAGGATGATTTAATGGCTTACAGGAAATAATTGATGTTCCTGCCCTTCAAAGTAGCAAGGACTCAAATTTGCTGCCCCATGGGAAGTTACTAGCTTCAGATTCACCTGGTCTTTCCAATTGGAAGCAGTTACAGGCTTCCCACTGTGTGAGGGAAAACCGGCACAGAGTACGTCTTGTAACACATTTGTCAGCCACAAGCATGCAAGTACGCAGAGATAAGCTTCTCTCAGGAAGACTTCCCTTTTCCACAATTAACTGAAACCTCTTCTCCAGTCACAGTTAGTCCGACACACCGGGTAAAGTTTCAGCCATGCAAGATTAGTGCTTCGGAGCGTGAACTCCAGGTGTGGTTTAGCCTGCCTGGCAGCAGCGCTGGCACTGCACATCCCTGGCAGAGGTTTGCTGAGCCCAGAAATCGGCTAGTTGCTCCACTCCCAGTGCTCAGCAGCAGTTACTGAGAGGAGGAGGCCAGACTCCAGGCTGAGATCACAAAAGAACTGACTTTAATAGAACAAAACTCTGGGTTAAGCCTGGGCTCAGCCAGTCAGGGACAGTCTGCCAGCTGTAACACAAATGTCATTAGTCTTAAAGAGATGGTCTCACTTAGTACTGGCCATGTTGCAGCTGCAAAATGCTGCATGACAAGAGCTCTGTGGAGAAGCACCTTCTTTTGGAGGATATAGAGTCCAGGGTCTATGGGACTGTGCTGCAGACAGCGCAGAGCCTGCAGAAACCACACAAGCAATCACAGAGACCAGCCCTTTAAGGAACAGCTTGGCTCAGGGCTCCTGGGAGCACGGAACCATTCTGACTGTCCCAGTGCCCAGCGCCACAGCATCAAAGCACAGGCATCCAAAGCAGGGTTCAGAGCACGCACACACACACACACACACACACACACGCATCAAGCGGTCTGGGTGAGGGCTTTTCTTTTTTAGCATATCTGCAAAGGGTGGCCCTACAAGATCATCTGCTACAGAAAACCTTCTGGGAAAATCTTCAACAGAAACCTCTTTCCCTTTGAGATGCATCAGAACTAGGAGAAAGTGCCAAATCCAAGGCTTGCCTCAGGAGGCTGCTCAATCCAGCAGCATCAGAATACAGAGTACACAGTGCTACACCCTGTGCTGGCCAGGGGAAGAGCCCCCTTCTCCCCACAGGTATCAGCGGGGGAAGATGTGGTCGTGGCAGGCCACTGCCAGGGCAGCATTCGGCAGTGAAGTCCCTGTGTAACACACATGAACTCGCTTCAAGTGAAGCTCAGCCCATGCACAACTTCCCAGATGGGTCCAGATGTAGAGCAGGATCAAAGACTGCTCAGGGATCAATCTCCAGCACCGAGCTGGCAAGGGCATGCCCAGCCAGAGATCCAGAAGAGCATCCTAACTGAATTTTGGAGTGACAGGCCCGAATGCCCTCAGCTCTGACAGTTCAGACTCCGCTTTTGGACTTCAGAAAGGCTTCTCAGCTTCTGTTCCAGATTCAAAACCAGTATCCAAAGCCACAAAACCCCAAGTGCATCTACAGCTAAATTATTCTCAAACAAGCAGTAGGGCCATGTGCAGCCAAATCAGGGTCCTGCTTCAAGACACATAATTAGGGTTGGGAACAGGGCAAGTGACTTACTATAGGTGCCCGTGACAGTAGAAGGGCATTTGGGGCTGTGGGACTTTAGGTCTGGAGGGATCTTTGGAGCAGCTAAACAAAAACAAACACACACATTTTAGAGACAGAAGAACAGCAGCAGAACAAAGGACCCCAGCAGTGACCTGCTACTAGGCAGAGCACACGGTGTGGGACAGAGCTGATCTTGCAAACCCTTCCTGGCCTGTGGCCAGGCCCAAGTCAGCCAGGCCAGGCTGTGCATAACACATGCTCACCTGCCCAACAGCCATCCAGGCAGGCAAGCCCCTAAACCAAAGCGCCAGAATTCTTGCCCCAAGAGGGACAGTAACCTCGAGAGCTGCAGTTAAGAGAGTTTAGCACCTGTGTCTCCCATGAAGCACCACGTTCTACCTCTGCTGTTCCTTCTCCAAAACTGGCACCCAGCCCCACCTCCCATAGTAGATAGGAGAGACACCCTCTGGAGATGTTCATCCTGCTACAGAAGGGAGCATGCTTCAGTGGGCCCTGTGTCTCAGAGCCAGAGGAGGGCATGTGTGTCTGGTTCTTGTAGTGTCACTGCAACTTCCTTCGAGAGGCCATCCTGACTGGGAAGCCATCCTGCAGCCAGTGCTACCATGGTGGGCAAAGCAGGGAGGCAGTCCAGGTCCAGAGCTGCTCGAAGGCTCCATGCAGAGCTAACTTCAGCCATCAGCTACCCTCTTGCTGCCTCCTGTTCCATGACGCAAAGCAGAGAGGGACCGTATTCATGGTCTGCAGCATCTCAAACTACCTCACTGTGCCCCCCTGCCAGTTTCAAACCACAAATACAGAGTCTGTCCTCACAGCATCCTTTCTCCAGGCCCCAGGGATGTCCCTCTCTGCTAAGGGTGACAAGGTGTGTGCCCACACAAGCTCTGGCCAACTGCAGAGACAATGTCAAGAAACGCCCTTCCAGCCTGGAAATTGCAGAAAGGCATCGAGCTCCACAGACTGATTCTCAGCATCACACACACTGCTGCCAGAGGGAAGGGGAGCACACACAGTCCAGTGCACATCACCCCTCAGCACCATGGATCCTGTAAGCCACTCTCCTTGCAGAGCTGCCTGACAGCCCCATCCTACACCGAGCCAGTGGCTCCTGCTCTACTTAGTCTTGGTCAGTACTGGGAAATGCCTTTGCTGCTGCTGCTGACACCCCAAAGGTTCGACCCAGGTGGTGAGAATGTCCTGGACGAAGTGGGTGAAGGATGGCTTGCTGTCAGACAGTGCCCTTACAACTGGAAAAGTCCACCCTGGCTGCTTTTCAGCAGGGAATCTCTATTAAACAGATGTCTTCAGCTTACTGAGGAGTCAGCTGATCTCTCTCACCTTCCTGTGTGATGCAGATGGAGCCACTGCCCATCCCGACTCTCAGGGCATCGACTCCTGCGTCAATGAGGTTCTTGGCTTGAGCAGCAGTCACAACTGCAGGGAGGAGAAACTGGTTTGAAGAGAGACAAGCAGATTTGCACGGAACACTGCTCTGCCCTGGTGCTTCCCCCATGGCTGCTAACATCTCCTACCTTGGGGCACCACACTGTGTCAGAGCCAGGCCTGGCTGTGGCTTGCTATCAGGCCCAGCCATCCCTGATTGGGCCTTTAGGCTCCTTAGCAACACACTTACACCCAAAGGCTGAGGTATCAGAGGTCACTGCATGGTGTCAAGTGCTCTCTGGACCACACAAGACAGAGAGGGCAGAGCATAGACCAACAGCAGCACCAGTAACACACCAGTCAGGTCAAGTCAATGACTGCTGAACTCTGCTGTCAAGAGGCAGGGATCTGGGTGATCCTGCTGTGACGGGGGCATTGGACTAGATGATCTTTCGAGGTCCCTTCCAATTCCTAATGTTCTGTGACTCTGCAATTTCCAGTACATCACAGTCATTATTATTATCTGAAATTGTAAACTGGTGTGTGACAGATGCTAACGTCGAACAGGCTACAGAGGACTGCAGTGCTGCAGAACAAAGGCTTCAGCGTCTCTACAGCTGTGGCAGCACAAGGATACTGCCCTCTGCCTACAGAGTGGACCCGCTCTGTTCCACAAGTCAGAGGAAACCATTTTTGAGTTCACAGACATTTGCCAGCTGACTGTCATTCGTGTCCCTGCTGCTCTCGAAGAAACAAAATGAAATTTAAAGAACAAACTTCAGCATGTGCCTACCGTTTCCTCCAATAACTTGTAAGTTGGGGTATTTCTCCTTAATGTATTTTATCATATTGATCTGGAAGATGGAGTTCCCCTGAGAGGAGTCCTGCAAAAGAAAGAAAACCAATTTCAACCAGGCTTTCTACAAAAGATTACAAATACAGCTCTAGTAGAGCCTCAGATCTTCACTTTACTTGCATGGGTCTCTGCCAAGGGGGCAAAATGACTCCCTAAATGGAGCACAGAACCAGAGGAGAAGCTGCTGCCAATACAGTAACAAACCTTCTGTACACAAGGCAGCTCACTGTAAAGTCATCAGTAATACCCTTCGTGTTTAAATCCCTACAGCAGGTGTCAAGCAACACATCTGTCTGAGGGGAAGAACCATCTGGCTCTACCACAAGGACACTGTCAGCTCTGCCTCAAACTACAGGTGAAATGGTGAATGTTCCTTGTGAAAACTCAAACGGCTGGCAGGGAGCAGCACCTCTGTGCTGCACCGCAGAGCAGCTGAGATACCAGTTACCAGCCACCAAGGGCGCAGGCCCTGCCAATCCCAGTGACCCAGCTAGCTTGCTGTGTCTGTTAAACATTTCCAGCAGCAAGGCTGCTCAGCCATGCCCTCAGAGCGTGGTGGACTCACAAGCTAATGATCGATGAGAAAGTGATGTGCAAATACAGACTGTGACGGCTGTGCCCGAAAGGCTACAGGGCAGGAGCCCAGCAGAGCACTCCAGAACATCTGGCCATCGGAGAGTAACAAATACCAAAGAGCTGAAGGGAAACTCAAGCCAACTATTCAAAGCTAGCTAGGAATACCAGAGACGATGACAGCAGAGTGCAAGTAGCACTTGTACAAGATTAGCCTTCTGGGCTCTGATGCACCCTATATACTCCCTTGAGGTCAAACAACTTTCCAGGCAAGAGGAATTTCTCTTATGAGGACTCCAACTGAACAAGACTAAAAGGTCAACAAATTGCCATACTGCAACCCAAAAGGGCATGTAACAAAGCCAACAAGTGTCATGCTGCTGCCCTGCTCTCAGAGAGACCCATTCAAGCCAGATCCTCAGCCCACACAACCCTCCAGGCCTTCAGGAGGCTCACCAGCACAACTGCATCCACTCCAGCCTGCACCAGGAGGTCCAGCCGGTACTTGTCATCTTCATGGGTCCCGATAGCGGCACCACAGAGCAGCTGCTTCTTGGAATCCTTTGAAGCCAGAGGGTAGTCCCGGTTCTTCTTGAGATCAGTGCGGGCAATTATAGCCACCAGCTCATCATCTTCATTAACAATTGGCAGCTTGCCTTGGAACAAACAGAAAGAACAGCGCTGCAGAAGATGGACATTGGCCTAGAGCAGTGCAGCAGACCAGGAGCACCAGCCAGGCAGCAACTGGTACAAAGTGGAGACTTAAACCAAATTTTGCTTGGCCTCAGATGACAGCAGCCCTGGCTGAGGAGACAGAGCAAGGTGTTTGGAGGACTGGAGAAAAACACAGTATTTTCACACTGAAGGCTACATTTTTTAATAATTAAAGCCAGGACACTGGGTTAAAAGTCAAACTGTCAGGCCCTGGCACTGTTGTACTGAGTGGCAGAAGGCAAAGGCCGGGACAGAAAACTGAAAACGTGTGGCTAGACAGCTAGGTGCTCTCCATCTCCTGAGTTGCCAAGAATTCTTCAACTTCAAATGGATTTGAGATGAACGCACGTGAACTCTGTAGCCATTGAGAGGGCTGTGGGCACTCTCTCCTCACTGTCCTCTCATGTTGGAATGCAGCCCTCCCACGTTCCAGCCATGCAGGGACGTGTGCCCACATCCACCCACTGCTCCCAGCCCAGTGCTACTACAGCTCTCTTGCATTGCAGATGTCCACAGATACCTTTTTTACTCCTTTGCAGAATTTCATTCGCTTCTTTCAACATTACACCAGCCGGGGCCACAACAAGATCCTCTCGTTTTGTCATAATCTAGTGGGAGAGAAAACACAAATTGTCACAGGAACTCCTTCGCACTGATCTGAAAATACTGAACCCTTCTGCCCACGAGAAATGCTTTGCAGCAGCCTTGTGGGAGTACTCTGCAGACAAAGGAGCACACAGCACAGCAACACACCTCCAGAACACACAGGAACAGCCTCCAATGGACTGTGCCTGTGTGAGCAGCGGCCATCAGCCCCCAAACCCATCAGTGTAGTGAAACAAGGAGATGGTAGAGGGCCTCAGCAAACTGAGAGAGAGCATCTAGAGGCAAGGAAGGAATCTCAGATAACCCTTATTCAGGATGTCAGCCAAACAACTCTTCCTTTTAACAGGGCACAGGCAAATAACAGCTGGAGACACTTCCAGCAGTGCATATTGTTCTGGCAGAAATGCAACCCCCAGCTCATTTTCAGGCAGCAATGTCCAGCATCCAGGCTCTGGGAATGCTCTGTTCAGAATAATCCACTACTGCTGCTAAGGTCAGTGGGGCAAAGGAGTCGTTTCAGCCCAAACAAAAATGCTCACCCACATTCATTCTTGAGAAAGATGCACCAAAACACAGTGGAAAAGCAAGGGGCAACGGACACAGGTTGGAACACAGTGACATCTGACATGGCCTGCAGAACTGTGGTCAAAGACCGGAGAGCTGCCCATAAAAGCAGTGAAATCTCTTCATCCTTGGAGACGCAGACACAGCCCCACACAACCTGTTTCAGCTGAACACACAGAAGGCCTGACAAGAGACCTCGAGGTCCCTCCCCACTCACAGCATTCTGCAATCACAAACTTCACAAGGGATGTTTTCAGAAAAGGTTACTCAAGGGCAGGCCATGCTCTGGTAATACTGTCTAATGTTTGAGGAAGGTAGATTAGTGGCACACAACAAAGAAAAAGCGTTTTGGTTATTTATGCCCTAAGGACACACATTTTGTATCAGGAAGAAGTTGACCCTGCCTGCATCCACCCAAAATCCTTTCTGTGACAGTACCTGCTGCTCAGGAAAAGCCTGAAGGCATCACAGACACATCCTGACACACTTTGTAAACCTGTGAGATCCATGAGCTTCCTGAGCTAGAGGAGATCTGTGTGTTTAACTGGATGGAAATGAATGGCACAGAAAGCTGGCTGCTGGATGGTCTGTGGGGAGGGATCTGGGAGCTCACTCACCTCCTTAGCCTCAGCTGGTGAGAGGCAGGCAACAAAGGCTAACAGCAGCGAGCTTCTAACTTCGCAGCACTGAATGATCCATAGAGAAAGGCTGAGAGCAAATTCTTATCCGGCTTCGCTGAATGGCCAGCATCACTTTGAAGGGCCATGTGTACTTTTATAACCTACTTCTGGTTTAAGATTCTTGTTACAGGTATTTATAGGCAATTTCAAACCAAGTGGGGATGAGCATATGATACCAGGTTTGGTCAGCAAGAGCTATAAATAGTCGTGAGTCAAGAGAGGGAAAGGCTAGCTGAGGCACAGGCACTGGTAGTGTAACCTGACAGCAGATCTATGGTTACATGGCTCATGTAACAGGAATGCTAGAACCAGCAGGAATCAGCATCGGAGATGAGGTTCTCCTGCACCAGAGTCTGATGGTGTGGTACTATAAAGCTGAACTAACAGTCTGTGAGTTCAGGGGGTCATTTTAAAAAGCCTAGATGAGGCACACAGGGCAAGGCCGACCCGAAAAGGAAGATCAGCACTTGGAGGACCTACTAGCACAGCACAGGAATGAGTAGCTGAACCAGGGGACAGCAGCAGCTGTAGACAGCATGGCTTTCACAGCACTGAAAGGTAACTCTGCAGGAGGAGTCAGGTGAATGCTAACTTTGCAGTCACTCTGTTCCATCTGCACTGCAAGAGTTGCAGAGAGAGCAAATGAATGGACACTCTCTGGAAACACAGAGACAGACCCACACAGCTAACACAGACCTACTCCCTCCTGTGCAGCATCCTCACAGCCACACACTCGCCCTTCTCCTCACCACAAACTGCACCAATTCCTAATGCAACACTCGCATCCATCTCCACTAACTGTTCACAAACTCGTCTCACCTCGCCGAGCGGCAAATCATGCTCTGACTCTTTCAGGAAATCAATATCTCGGGATGAGATGATCCCAACCAGCTTGCCCCCCATCTTCCCGTTGTCTGTGATGGGAATCCCACAGAACCCATGACGAGCTTTTGCTTCAAAGACGTCTCGCACGCGGTCGTTGGGGCTCAGCACCACGGGGTCTGTGATGAAACCTTGCTCATATTTCTGAAAAGAAGCAGATTCCGCAGCGAGGCTAAGCAGCACTGCCAGGTCAAGCAGAAGCTGGCCATGTGCCTGACAGTTGTTGTGGCAACTTACAAAGGCCTGCAATCACCCCAACTGGCCACAGTATGACTCCTAAACCAGCAGCAAGGTTCACTCAAACAGTGCTAGAGTCCCAGAGTTTCCCAAGCCAATCTCCATCACAAAATTAAGGCAACGCTCCCACACTGGGGCCTGGCAGTTCTTAAATCCCAGGCTGGGCATGGACAGAACCTCATACACAAGAGGTCTGTGCAGGGAACCAAAGCAGCACTGCTCTTAAACAGTGAGATCCAGCACCCATCAATGGTCTCCTATAACATCTCCTTCATCAGGGCCCAACCCCAATGTCTCCATGAAGTGCCCCATGTGCACAGTGCAGTGATGCCACTCCAGTCACCCACCTTCACCTTCCGCACTTCATTGGCCTGGAACTCCGGGGTGCAGTTGTGGTGGATGAATCCAATTCCGCCGGTGAGCTGGTAACACAAAAGTGCCTGTAAGTCACTGCTCTTCATCAGTGTAGATCCAGCAGCTGGGCAGAGAGCTGGACCTCCCAGGCCACACTCAGGCAGACAGCATAACAAAGCAGGCAACAACTGGAGGCAAGCTCCTCTGCCCTGAAGTCCCTCTCTGGTGAGATTTAAAATCTGCCTGGGTGTGATTCTAAGTGACCTGGTGTAGGGGACCCTGCTCTGGCCAGGGGCTGGACGATCTCCAGTCCCTTTCAACCCTACCAGTCCGTAATTCTGCAATTCCCACAAGCTCCAGGGCCTCGGCTCAAGGCAGGGCCTTACCCCGGAGGGGCACTGGGGAGGTCTCTGGAGCGCTCAGGTATGGCTCGGTCTGCATCTCCACCTCCATTCTGGGCCACCCCCAGCCACCCCGGTTACAGCAGCAGCGGGACGAGTTCCCGGCGGGTCCGCACTCACCGCCATGGCGATGGCCATACTGGCCTCGGTGACCGTGTCCATGGGAGAGGAGACCAGCGGCGTTTTCAGGGTGATCTTCTTGGTCAGCGCTGAGGTCAAGTCCTGCCGAGGTGCAGGAGCGGCGCCCGGGGGTGAGCGGCGGCCCTGTTTCCGGTACCGGCCCCCGCCCCGAGC
>VXBP01007181.1:93892-134360 GCA_013400115.1 Rhinopomastus cyanomelas | reverse complement strand
GGCATCCACTGCAGCCTGTGGTCTGCGTCTTAGCCCGTTTTGTTCCACCCTCTGTCTGTGTTCCCATCTCCTTCTTAGCTGGCACCAGGAGTCTTCCCTTCTTCTGCTGGGTGGAGACCATTATGCTCACCTACTGTGGCTAGCAGGTTAGGGTTTGGGTTGTGAGGTTTTTTTAGCAAAAACAGCCCGCGCGCCAGCAATCTCCACCCTCGTACGTCAGCGCGCACGTAGCCACACGCAGCCCGCTGCTCCCAGCACGAGAAGCGCTGAGCTTACCACTACCCCCCAGTTCAATCTCCCCGTGATCCGCGGCAATCTCTTCGCATGTGTATCCAGTGTATGCAGAAAAATTTGGCATTTCATTATCATGACTTGGGGATAGTTTTATAATACAGGAGTAAATTCAGTAATCATTTTTTCTATGGATTTTTCTCTCTTTGACTTCAGTTTTTCACTTTCTCGAAGTTAAATATATGGCATTGGCAAAACTCAGTGACAATCCCACCATGACCTCCACAAAGTAGCATCTTTTAAAGATCATGAGGGAATGGAGAAGAGGAAGAAAACTTCCCAGTGTAGCCTTTTCAGTTTCCCTTGTCTCGGGGATTAGGGATGAGCTTTGTGCTCAGCCTTGCCTTTTTGAATCATTACCCTCACTGACAACATTTCATATTCATTGCAGAGCAGTAAATGGAAAGCACTGAATATGTTTCCTATGGACTCTAGATCAATACTGCAGTCAGATAGACTATGAACCCCTGCCTCACGGGAATTGCATTTTCATGCCTGTAGAACAGCAACAGCCATCACGCAACCATCATTGTCATTCACTAGCTGGGTAACAGTCTCTGCCATTAAAACTGTCCATTTCCTCCTAAACCATCTCTGAAACTTGATTTCCTCAGGTTCGTTCTAGAACCATGTAAACCAGTTTAGTTTCAGCAGCTCGACAGGTAATTACGGTTGTTTGGCAGTCACTTGGTCCAAAAGTCTTTGTCAATGCTGTCTACTATTGACTGCTACTTTGAAGTATACTTTAAGACCTTTCTTAGTACAAATGTTATCAGTTATTTAATTTTTCTTCCATGGAATTCTTAAAAATTCTGGCAAAAGACTTGAGCGTAGACAGGCTGATTTTGTTTGTTTTAATTGACAGGTATGGTTGTTTTTATGCAGCGACATGTTTTATACTCTTCTCCTGATGACAAAGGTGCAATAGTAGAGAGTGACCAATCACAGAAAACCAGGAGTACCATCATAATTGTCACAAGAAGGACCTTAAACAGTTTGCACAATCCAAACTGCCAGTGTTTATTTTCCAGTATCTCACTTGATGGATGAATGAATAACCATCGTATGAACGAAGAACAATCTGTTTGCTTTGTAAGCACCGCAGTTACAATGAAAATGAACACCTAGCAGCAACGTGGAGTATGACGAGCTAAGTTGTTGAGCAACGTGTGAGAAGAAAATCCGTCGATTGCACAATAATCCCTATTGTAAAGTTTAATACGATTTGCATAGCAGTGATGATTCATGAGACCCCAGAGCTGTGTACACCTGAGATGTGTGATGCCTCCGTAGAGTTTCTACATAGTAATTGTATGAGGCATGAGTATTTTCTTTCCTACGTCCTCCTCTGCTTCCGTGCGTCTGGTCTTTTCTCTACTTGCTCACAAAGGCATTATGTGATATCATAGAATCACTACGGATTGGAAGGGACCTGTATGTTATCCTGTAGGCTCAGGTACTGCATGCAATGGGACACACTCAGTTTGTCTGAAACTACTTTTATCTCTCTTAAAACAAGAACTTACATAGCTCCCTACCACATATCATTCTGTGTGTGTGTGTATTGAGCTTATTACTGGCACTGATCTTTCAGAGTCTTCTTTCAGTAAACCTCCTTCTGTTTTTCATGCAGGTATTACAGTGCTCGTTACCATTCCTTCCTCCATTGCAACTTCTAAAACCAATAAGTAGCTATTGAGCTTTATTGTTTCCAGCACAGCAAGATAAATAGTGCTGAATATACTGAACCTCACTAAAAGGATGCCTGAAATTATTTGACACATCTCTCGGCACAGTCAGGGAGTTCTGAGAAACCCCTCTGTTTCCTGTTACTCCTTCCATGCTAGTATGACTCTGTATTGATTTTTCCAGTAGTCTGTGCCAAGTAGGAGCAATTTAGCTCATAGGGAAGTAATAAAATAATCTTTACAAGCAATGAATATAGTAGAGAGGGTCAGAAGCTGTATTTGTGTTTGTGTTTAGTATCTCTCAGTGCAAGTGTAAGTTTAAAAAAATCTGATTACTGTGATTTGGGACCACTGAAGGATTCAATTTTTGCTTTCACTTCAGTAAGGTATCATTTATTTTTATTGTTATTTTAATATGGTTAATATGGGTAAAATATTTCAGTTTAAACTTTTCCCTTGCTTATATCTGATTTTCAGGAGAATGGCATACACTTTAAAATTAACGATGAAATCAGCATGAAATGCTTTCAACTTTATCCAAATGAAATAATTTGACATTTCTGGAGTGCTTTGAGAAAGTTAAAATTACTTTGTTCACCTTATCCCTATTAAACGTGTACTTGAAGCAAACTTGTTCTTATGAAAATGTTGAGAATACTAGTTCTGTCATTTTCCAAGGGCTATGATCAGAGCTGCAGTTTATCCATGGAGTCCAGGGTTTGAAATGCAGCTTACAGCTCCCTGGCTGTACCACGTTTTTCCTCACACACAGTATTAAACTTATATTAGGTGGATATGCTATCATAATCTTTTTTCTCTCAAATTTGGCTTCAAGAATATGTACACAGCAAAGATATCCAGTATGATCTAGACTTGTGTCATCAGTGACAGGACTAGGGGCAATGGAGCAAAGCTGGAGATGGGTAGATTTAAACTGGATGTGAGGAGGAAGTTCTTCACTGTGAGAGTGGTGAGAGCCTGGAATAGGTTGCCCAGGGAGGTGGTTGGGGCCCCATCCCTGGAGGTGTTTAAGGCCAGGCTGGATGGGGCTCTGGCCAGCCTGATCTATGGTGGGGTGTCCCTGCCCATGGCAGGGGGGTTGGAACT
The DNA here is from genome assembly GCA_013400115.1 of Rhinopomastus cyanomelas. Lineage (NCBI taxonomy): Eukaryota > Metazoa > Chordata > Aves > Bucerotiformes > Rhinopomastidae > Rhinopomastus > Rhinopomastus cyanomelas. The sequence continues at coordinate 131,274 of VXBP01007181.1, read as the reverse complement.
GGATGATCCTGCGGTTCCTTCTAACCCTGACTGATTCTATGACTTGGTCTAGGTGATCCTGCTGTGGCAGGAGGATTGGACTGGATGATCTTTTGAGGTCCCTTCCAATCCCTAATGATTCTATGATTCTATTCTATGATTCAGTGTTTCAGTGTCTATGTGAGTATCTGCTCTGTTTCTTTTTTCATTGGCTTATTGTCAAGAGGAAAATGCATCAAAATTGCCACTAAACACTTTGTCTTCTGTTCCTGAGCTGCCTTTTCTTTTCCTATGTTTGTGAAGGTTCAGCACTTCAAGAAATAATTGCAGGACATTTTAAAATGGAGATTGATGAGTGAAAAATGTTGAGTTTAACAATTAATTTTGTCTGGAAAATATTCATACTCAGGCTTTAACTATAAAAGTAATACATCCTCTCTTTGCTCAAGATATGTGTAAGGTAGCTTTTTCTGTAGTGATAGCATTATTACAGAGTACCTGTGACTTTGCTTTTCATGAACATCTTGAGTTGCCATCATTACTCTGCTGTCATAAAGGTATATTTGTAAAAGAGAAGACTGCACTGCCTGTGTCAGCGTAATTGTCGTGGTGTATGACTGTGCCATTGCAAGGGGGCAAGAGAGTCAGTCAACTTTAGAAGTCTCACTCTGAACAAGGAACAGGGAATTAATACTTTTTCTGATTTTTCTTTTTAATGCCAGTAGAAATTTCTCTCTGAATACCATTCCTCGCTAAGGTTTTTCAGTGTCCAGTCTGCGTGGGAGACTCACTGCTGCCCTCTGAGATGCTTCACAGAGGGAAGGAAATTAACAGAGATGAATAGGTGCTGTGGGCAGAATTTCCACTGGTTATTGATCTCTACGTAGTTCCTGGGTTATGTATTCCATGCACAGCTAATCCTGCTCCACAAATATAATTTGCTGGCAGCCTTGGTGGACTCTTAGGGTGGTTTTTTTGGTTTGCTGTGTGTTTTTTACAAAGCAGCTTGGCTTATGGGCCCTCCGTTGAATGGATTACCTTTGTTATTTGGTTACATAGCTCTAGACCAAATTACAGCTGGACTTGAAAATAAGGCTGAAAAAGCATGCTGCTCTTCTGATTTATTGCGAGTCATAAGTTGTTGGAGTACGCTAAATACCTGAACTTTTCAAGTACATTGAGAAAGTGTTGTAATCCTTCTCAGGAATGGAGGTGATTAAGAGACAAGATGTGAAGGAAATACAGCTCTCCAACTGCTAAACATCCAGTACTACTGGTATGTTTTTTCCATCTGAACACAAAATCCTTCTAAAGCACAAAGCCTTTTGCAGATCATTTTAGCTGTGGAAATGACTAAGCAAAGCCATCTTACCTCTCCTTAGTCTACATCCATCACCTGGTTACATGAAATAGCTTGTATTAATTGGTCCATGATCTGGGTGCCAAAGGTTCAGTTAAAGATCAGAGCTTCGCCTGGTATGTGTAGACGTTTATTGAAGATGCACCATTTTACTTCAGTAGAAGACTAGTTTAAGTGTCTGTAAGCAAAATGAAGCCTGCAAAAGAGAGAGAAAATAGTAATTAATGTTTCTTCTATAATTTCTAATAATTTTGCAGTCTCTAAGACCTATGAAGCCACCTGCTGGTAAGTGTTTTATAGTGACCTTGTCTATGCTCTTCTTACCCTGTCAAAGTCCTGACCAAGTGCTTGGGACAAGTTTTTAAAGTCTTTTAGACCTGTGAGTATTATTGGCTTATGCAAGTAACGAGGCCTTGAAGGTCTTGGTTCATCAAGACTTTCTGTGGTCCTGATGTCCCTTCTCAGGTGAAGGATGAATTCTGTCTGATACTTCCGAGTAAACAGTTACATTCAAGTCAATATTTTGCATAGCTAGTTCATGCCCTGCTAGGTTAGGTGGCAGTGGTTCGTGTGTCACTCTTGGTATACAACAGTAGACTCTATTGCACCACTCAATAGTAAGATAAGTGCAAATAATGATAACATAATGATGATGATGATAGAATTTGTGGATGACTTTTTATTACAGCACATTGTGAATGTTGCATCAAGCCTCATGACGAATTGCTGCAAGTCCTGATATAAAAGGGAGGTTGGCAGCATGCCTCACATGACTTTCAGGTGTCTTAACCTCTAGCCAGTGTCTTCATCCAATGTTTTGGCAGCTGATTGGAAACTTCCTGTATCTTCAGAACTGAGGTGCTACTACTGACTGATACAACAACGTCTGCTTTTAGCCTTATTTAGCCTTATTGCTCAAAAGTCAGAGTTTTTCTAAAATATTTTAATACCTTAATACCTTATTTAAAATAATTTCTTTTAAAAATGAAATAATTGTGTGTGTACCGTGATGTGAAATAATGCATGGGCTTTGGGGTTTTCTTCTGGAGTAATTCTTTACTCAACTGAAGCTTAATAATTAGCCTGGAGGACAGGTACCTCTTGTAGGAATCCAGTAAATGTTCTTCATCAACACAGAATTTGCAGCAATCTTTTAGAGGTAATAATAGAAATGTGAAGGCAATAATTGACATAACAGAAAAATAATAACAGAAACAAAATCCTCTTACTTAAGAACCGTTATCATATCTGGAAAATAAAACTGATTAAATCAGCCCTCACTGAGTGTATTGAGCAGCTGCTTCTGAAACAGATCAGGTCTTTTACTGATAAAATTTGCATGTATGTTTTGCCCATGTAACAAAAATTTTGTTGGTATAAAATTAAGTAGTTCCACAGAAATACACTGAAATTTCACCGCTGATGCCAGATGTATGCCTCAGGGTTCAGGTGCAGTTACAGATCGCAAAGAATCCTCTTCTTTGTATCCCTTAATGATACTAAACAATGTCTAATCCCCCTTTCTGCTAACCTCTCCATCCATTGTTTTGTTTTGTTGAGAGTTTTGTTAGAGTGACTGTTACATGGGAAATGTGCTCCTGTGTTATATTTCCATATTTCAAATTTTAGAAATCAGTTGTGCTTCCCAGCGGGCAATAAGCGTTTGCCTCCTTTTTAATCTAACTAGTTCTTGACATGTTTGGGGTGTGGGACTGGCATTCCTGAGGAAAGGAGCAGTGGAGCTGTGGGAAGGCCCACCCTGGGCTGCTGCCAGAAACAATATAGCTGCATTACTGCTGTGCTCTGTACAGATTAATTAGCTTTACTGAGAGGCGAGTGTCACCGTGCGCTGACGTGACCACCTTTGTTCTGCAGCTTGAACTAACTCGTTTGGACCTGACTTAGCTACCTTGAGCTAAGCATGTTTTCTTTATGCCTGCAATACAGCAAGGTGAAATGGCTTAATTTACAGTGCTGATCATTTTGCCAAGTTATGGTCAGCGTTAGTCAGTGACACACAGCAGATGCTCTCTGATGGTATAATCTTGTGCTTACTTGCATCCACCTGTTCAGAGGAAAACAGGTGATCTGTAAAGTAATTTCCCAGCTCCATCAGTGCACGTATTGAGCGTTGCTCCGAGCTACTCATTTCTCAGCTAGAACGTGTCCAACAGTGGTATAACTCTCTCAGTCTCGGAAGATGTTAGCAAAGAGCAGGGTAAGCACTAAGCCACTAGCTCGAATGAGATCTCTCTGGGCTATGACTGTTCTCTTGTCCCTGAGGGCTGCAACAGAAACATTTCAGTCCTATACATACACTAGTCAGCTTGCACAATGCATATTGGAAGTAATGCTTCACGTTATTCTTTCTCAAATTGTCCCATCTTGGCTTTTCTAATATTGGGAGGACTACTGAAGCCATTTCAATATTTGGCTTCAAAGCTAAACTGGGTGTGGACACAAGCACGGTGGAAACCAGGGGCACACGAGGTGCTTACGTGATGAAGTTTGTTAACTATCACTGTACAGATACTGAGTCTGTACATATGGTCTTGATAGGAGAACTGAAACTTGTGATGCTGTGCCAGAAAAAGGCAGCAATATCAGCACAGGGGAGAGGGGGCATATGACTTGGCAAGGCACAGTTAGATCGTGAACTCAGATGGCAACTGCTTATTTGACATCATGAGGTAAGTGCCAAAAGGAGGATACCCTCACTGAACAAATAAGTCAAGAGGCCAGTACTTGTTGGCAGGGAAGTTCACAGCATATTAGTACTCATGTAAAACATGAAGGTTGTTTGAAAATGTCCTGTCACGGGGTGTGCTGCTCTGAGTTCGTGGGCAGCATAGTGACGTAAATTAATTTCAAGTTACTAAATTAAGAGGACATTTTTGAGTAATCATCACTCCATAATGACCTAGATGACAATGGGTAGGTTAAAAATAAGAAACGTATTTCTGCATTTCAGGGAAATGGAGTGGCCTTCCTTTGGGAATCAGGGAAAAAATTGAATGTAAGGAAGAGAATTTCCAGCTTTAGTCCTGATTATAGTCTCCTCTTGCAACCTTGCACTGTCATTAACACTTTTGCAGAGGGATGTGAAGTGCTATTGTTCAGATTTGGGAGGGCTAGCACTCACGTCCTGACTACTCTCATGTGAGTCTGCCCAGGCCAGCATAACAAAGACTCCAGTTCTGATCTGTATGGCTTTAGATTTCTTTTTATTATCCCTGTATGGGGCAGCCTGTGTCAAGAGGAGCACAACTTCACAGGTGGCTGAAAAGCGTTGCGTGATGGGGAACAAGATTCATGGGTTTTCTAAAACCCTCTTTTTAGAAACTTAAAATAAAACTGCTTATGAACTGGAAAATATAAATGAGTTCCCAGGGTATTCTCTGTTGTCTGTCTCAGTGAATAATACTGAAATACATAATTTTGCCAGAAAGATGGCATTACAAAGACTCTGAGAGAAGTGTCTAAGCAGTAGATTACATGGTGTTACAAGAAGTCAAGATTTTTCTTCCCATGGCTTCCCAACTCTTTGTGCAGGCAGGGCAAGCGAGACAGAGTGAGTCAGTGAAAGTGGCTCTCTGGGCTCCTGGTTATTCCTGTTAAACTGAAAGTGCAAACACACTCTCCAGTCTGCAGGCTGAGGGGGTGAGAATGAAAGAGACGAATTTTCTGCTATGAATTACCTAATTGTGAGAACGTTCCATTGCAGTATATTTTTGAATAAAGTACTTGCAGCTGATGTGGTTATCTAAAGGAGCAGGTGGGATTTGTCAGTTGGGTTATGCGTTTCTCTGGTGTTCTCCTTGGTGGTTTTTGCCTGATGGACACAGACTGTTGTTGATTTCTGTCGTCGGATTTTTGGGTTGGTTTGCTTTCTGATGTATTTGTAGCGAGCAAGTTTGTTGTTTTATCTGATTCCTTGTTTGCCCGTTATGCTAATTCACTTTTGTGCTCCACAGAAATAGAAAACAAGGTAAACTTTATTATCTGCCGATGGTTGCATCCGTTTTGTTAGGCGATGTAATCAGCCAAACAAGCTGAGGCATGAAGGGACAGCTGTGGCTCCATCTTTTCTGAAGTATTCATTTATCTGCTATGACATGGTTTGAAGAACTTCGGAAAATACTTATCAAAAATGGCAACTGGAAGTGGAAAATGTGTTTTTGAAGACTTTGGTGTGTTTTGTTTACAGCATTGCTTGTGCAGGGTTGAGAGGTATCCAGAACGCTGTGAAAGAGACCTTGGATTGCTCAGTTGAATAGCTTTAAATCACTGCAGAACATGACAATAATGAAACACGGAGAATCAAACACCTTCAAAAGGGTTTACCTCAATGAGCCGAAAGAAAGTTACCTAAAGGTTTTAAAATGCTCCCTTAATTTAGTAAAAGTGTTGCCAAAGGTCTTCAAGCTCTGAGTGTGTCCCTTTGCTTCTGAGCTATGTCCTGGGCTTTCACAGTAGCATAAATAATTCCCCTCTGGTTTTTTATTGTGTTCTCACTTCTGGTTTTCTAAAGCTGTTCCCCACTCAGCCTTTGTTGTTTATGGAGACTGATCATGTTTATTCATTACACTTAGCTTGATGACACCAGCACACTTAACCTGTGAACCCAGGCTGCTTTGACGGGTGGTGATTTGGCTGAAGTTGTCATTAGCGTGTCAGAGCGGGTCGTGGGACGGCTGATTTGTACTGTGTTGCTGTAGCTGCTGAAGGCTAGGGGGGGAGTTTTGCTCTGCGGTCTGCCACTGTCAGGAGGAAACCGCAAGTGAGACATAGGAAGAGTTGTCTCATGACTGCTTTTACCCATTCCTTAGTTTTTTTAATGATTTTAATGATTTATTGAATTACAGCACCTTAAATGTCAGTAGTTGTGTTGTGCCATGTCTTCGCCTACATCCAGGCGCGTCTAAAGCCTTTGCCAAGGCTTCTTTTAAACTGGGTAATTCCATCTAACCACTTAATTCTCACAAGCCTGTCCTCAATGATCCTCAGTTAATATGCTTGAAGCGTCAGACAGGGAACTGTGTCCTAAAAGATACAATTTTAAAATTCAGTTATCTCAGGAAAACTTCAGAGTTCAGCAATGTTCATTTCTGACACCTTCAAGAGCCTGCTACCTCCCTGCCTGACTGCAACCCTGTGATGTACTTTAGCTTATTAAAATAACAGAAAGCCAGAGAGAGAGAGAGAGAGAGAAAGGTTTTTTAGTCCAATTGTGAACAGGCTGCACTGAACCTGAATGATTTGACAGTCCAATAGTCATATGAATAATTATAATAACCTCAGCCCTGTGCTCAATTAGTCACTACATTTAAAGGGGCCAGGTTTTCACCCAGCGTCTGCCAGACCTTTTAAACTACCATTGCATTTAATCTGCTTGTCTGATAGATTTTCTGGGAAAGACGTATTGTAATAATTTGTCTGCAGTTGGTTTACTTGAGAAAAAACAATTTTCCCTGAATCCACATAGTTGTTGGCAAAATGCATTGTTAGCAGGGTTACTGTACACAGTGGCTGTGATAGCACATGCTGCGAGTTGTCATTTGTAATCATAACTGTTTCAACTGACTGTCTGCTCCTGGATCGTGTGTTGTGAAGAGGCTAAGGAAAAAAAAACCTGCATGCTGTCTTGCTTTACCCTCAAAAGGGTGGGATATAGCCCTGTAGCAATGACAGAAGTTTGACTTCTTTTTCTACTATAAGCAATTTTTTGCACATTCAAAACCTATTAATGCGTGAGTGACCGAAGGAACGTGGAGTGGCATTTGCCTGCAAACAATTAGCTCAAAAATACGTACTACGTGTTGAATTTTTAATTTATAATTGGAGACTTCTCCTGAATGGAGGCTTTGGTTTATTAAAAAGAAAAAAAAGAAGGTTATCAGGGAATAAATGGTTATCCACTGCCAGCTTCTGTTCTTCTTTTATGAATCTGTCCTTTTTCCTTGGGCTGTTCCTCTATGCAGCTTCATCACCGCCCATCAGTAGATCTTCTCTTCAGAGAGAACCAGGCACTATCTACCTGTCACAGCAGATGTCACATCACCGCTGGGAGGAAAATACTGCAGCTGTGTCCCTTTCTTTTTCTGGTCACAAATGGACAGGGAGGGGAAGCTGCAGAAGATGGGATGAGATCTGTGTGATGTTGGGCATCCTCCCATATAAAAGTTAATTAAATCCTTAAACCATATAGGTGTAGCTATGCATGCAATAGATATGAAATAGGCTATTTTACCAAAGCAAATTATATGAAGATATTATTATATAATAAAAATACATAAAGTATTTCTTTTCAATGCTGTTTATTGGTTTGTAGATAATCCCAAATCTAATTAATAGTGTATCTCCTTTATGTTCTGTGATATAAATAGATTTATCACAATAGATGTGTTTATGCTGCAGGGCTGTGTTTATAGAAGTGTATAACTTTGCTAAACTTGAAGTGCTTGGGCATGCATTTGTCATGCCGGACACTTTAGTCAGGAAATTATTTTTTCATGGTTTGAGCATTTCTAAGAGTGAAGTTAAATACTTTTTCCTTGCTTCAGACAAAGCAAATGGTACCTCCAGCAAACGGTGCTGGAGCAGGTCCAGAGAAGGGCAGCGGGGCTGAGGAGAGGTCTAGAAAATAAGCCCTATGAGGAGCACTTAAGGGAACTGGGGTTATTCAGTCTAGATGAGAGGGGGGTGAGAGGACACCCTTATTGCTCTTTACAACTACCTAAAGGGAGGTTGATGCAAGGCTGCTGCTGCCCTCTGCCCCCAACCCTAATGATAGGATGAGGGGAAATGGCTTCAAGTTGTACTGGGGAGGTTTACATTGGAACTTGGAAAGAAGTCTTTACTGAGAGAGTGCATGAGCACTGGAACGGGCTGCTCAGGGTGGTGGTGGAGTCACCATCTCTGGAGGTGTTTAAAAAATGAGTAGACCTAGTACTTGAGGCCATGGCCTAGTGGTTAGGGAGATGCCTGGATGAGGGCTGGACTTACACAAGAAGGAAGGAACTTTTTCAGAGATGAAAATGAAGCTGATAAACACTGCACTGGCTGCTGTGTAAATACAAGTACTTTAAGACTTAGGCTAAGTGCTGCAGTTTAACAAAGCCTCTGCAAGGTTGATGATGGCAGCTGAGAAGAAACATCTGCAGAGCACTGAGCTAAACCTGCCAGCTGCCTCAGATTCCTACCTCACTTGTAAATGAAAGCAGTTGTGGTCTATCAGCACTTAGTGAAGAGACTGTCATTTTCTGTTTTGATCCTGGAGTACCAAATGTTGGCTCATTTCCACAGGCACTTCACACTCTTCTGCTGATTTTTAGTGAAGTCAGTCTGAGTTCATACTAATGTGGTCTGAGGTCTCATTCCCTGCTGTTGAAGTCAATGAAAAGACACTGACTGCAGCCTGGATGATGCACTTGGGGCAAACTGATCTCCTTTCCTTTCTATGAAATTGTGCGGAATGACTCTGATTCTCAAGGGTCTTTCAAAGTCCCTTCAATTTTCTGATAGACTTATTTATTTTTGTAGCCTCAGACTGGAGCAGAAAACGTTTGCTTTTTTACGTTTAAAGTCAGATTCTGTCTTTCAGCCTTGCTGTGGGAAATTTGGGTAGAGGAACTAGAAGTTTGCGCTCTTTATCATTTGAGCATTTCTTCTCGTAACACAGGTAAGCAAAAGCTAAGCCTGCCATGGGAACTAACTGAAATCTGGCATGAGGCTTAGAAAATGTGGGCTTTTTAGTGCTGTCTTCCTGGTTTATGTAGTACAGATCTGTGTGCAGATAAGTAATATACCATATGTCGTAGAACTGATCTGCGTGAACTGCTGTAGGCTTATTTTAAGGCACTTCATGCAGGCCAAGCAATAATCAATAAATAGTAAAGTTGCACTAATGCCACAGCAATGCCTCAGCAATGCCTCAGCAACTCACTGGTATAGAGGAACTCAGATGTAAATTGCTATAACACTTAATTTACAGAGCACTGCATACAGCAAGAGTAAATGCAGACTGTGCTTTTGAAATGAGTATGTAGATAAAAGTAGTGAAGCAGTGTACCTGAGAACACTTAAAATACACTTCCTTTTTTTAGGAAGAAAAAAAGCCCACGACCCTAAAGTACTTCCCCAAACTGTAATTTCTTGATTTCAGATTTCTGTTGTGTCGGTTAAAGATGAAAGTTTAGGGGGTATGAAGAGAGAACTGCTGTCTTATGTCTGCTTCTGAGTGTAGTGGTCATCTTAATGAAAGTTGTTATTTCTGTAGGAAAGACAGTGGTGAGTCTGAGTCCTGTGTCATTCATCTGAGGATCCAACTGTATCGTTATAATTCCCTGAAACCTGAAAAGGTCCATCATCCACCAGTATTCTCTGCTTATAGCCTGTTCTGTCAGGGGTGAAAACAAAAGAGAAAAGGCTGTAATTTAACAAATACATTTTCAGCACTTTTAATACTACTGGACAGAGTGTTTGCTGTCATTAGCTGTTACGATGCATTTGCTCCTGGATTTAGATTTGTTCATCAGCGGGACTCTGGATGGAATAAATTCCTTTTCTTCTATTGACTTTATCAGCGTGGGGGAGTTGTATTTCCTTGACTCTGAACAGGAACTGGGTAACACCAAATCTATTGTTCCCTGCGAATAAAAATGGGTAAATAAGTAATTCTAGTGGCTTTAATCATGCAGAAAGAATTTCGTCAAACAAGGAAGTTGGGCCTTAGGAAAAAGGAGATAAATGTCCAGAGTGCTTTGCTGGCAAGGGAGTTGGATAATTAAAGAAATAAAAGTTAAGAGTCAAGTTTGGAAAGTACTAAGAACCACTATTCAGGGTGGAATTCTGCTGCAACTTTTATTTGTCAGATCAGCAGGTTACTGGATTCATGCCAATACAGTAGGAATATGGCCAGCTGAAAGTCACACAGCAACGAGGCAGTTGACACTTGGCACAGAGAAAAGGCTGTGTTGGGCAGGAGCTACAAGGGAAAGATACAAGTTCTCTTCTCAGCCACATGGAGGGCTTGCACATGACATCCTTTCTTGCACAGCACTTCTTCCTAAGAGAATGGATCTGCTCTTCTATATGTGAAAGCAGAGCTGGGTGACTGTCAGCTCTCAGTAAAATGAGACTTTACGGACTGAGCAGGGTAATTCTGTAGAACTAGCCATAGGGTGACCATTCTTTCCTCTTGCAGGTAGTAAATGTAGTGTTTATGTTAATCATTGAGAAATGTATTAAACAAAAGCCATTCTGCTTTCTATTACTCTAGTGCAAATCTGGGTTATCTTTGTCACTGTCTAAAGGCTTAGGAGTGTTGCTGAAGGGCTGATCAGGGTGTACACATACATTTTGACCTCGTCCCAGCCACAAACAGGGATGTGCAGGGAATCTGTTCCCGTGGAAAGGGAAACTTATATGTGGAAGCCGGAGGAACGATCATGGTTTATGCTCACTCAGTCTCTAACCTGGACAGCTGGGGATAAGGATCTCACGAGGGTTTGTGACATATACCAGTGCTTAGTGTCAACAAGAACTCTTTTCTTTGTGCCAGCATTTCCCATTGGGACAATGTGAGATCAACATTTTGCTGAGGTGCCTTAAGTTCAACTTGTATGGTATGAATTCTACATGGTATACTCTTCTGTAATAGATTGAGGCAGCAGGTAAGAGAACCTCAAACATCAACCCCCTGATACTCCGATTAGTCTAAGTAAACCCCAGCTTATCTGAGTAACTGAAAAACTAAGCAGGGGCTGTTGTACACCAGCTGAAAATGCAGCTGTTTGCATCTTCTTATAATTAAGAAATTAGGTTGCTTTCTCACAAGGATCCTTTTGCCTCTGAGACCTCAATGTGCAATTTGAGGTGGTTTTGTTTAGTACATTCTTACTGATGGTGGTGAACAGTCCTGTTGAGCCTCCCACACTGTATTAAATTGGTGAGTTAGGCTGTGTTTCATCTTGTTCTTTTCCTTTTAAGTAGTATCTGCTAATCTTTTCTGGTCTTGGCTGTTGCCTCGAAGACACCTGCTTTTGCTGTGTGTTCTTGTATTTGGCTAAGGTAGTGGCTCCTTCACTGGACACTCTTGCTTTTCAAGTAGGGCAAGCATGACACCTACAACGAGTTACAACACTGTCCTTACTTTGTTTTTCTGCCTAATTTGGTTATGAGCTGGCATTGCGCCAACATGCATGGATCACATCACCCACTGTCAGTGGGAGTATGCAGTGCTTGGGGTTTTAGCTCTCTGCCTGGCACTAATCAAGGCAAGTTCAACAAGAGTTCTTCAGTGGCTCTGGTCTTAGTTTGTAATTGCTTATTCCTACAACTCTAATGCCTTAATTAAGCTTTCAGCACGCTATTCCATCTTTCTTGGATTTGCTGTTTCATTAGGTCAGCTGTTAACTAACCAGAGTGTTTTACTCATTCTGTGTAACGCTGTTACTGGTTTTCCCAGGTTACTTTCTGTCTACATGGCTATAATATTCCTGAGCCTTAGAATTTTTTACTTGCTTATGCAGCTGGCTGGCTTTGCAGGATTTTGTTACTACTTTCATATATACGTGGTAAAAAACCTCGGTGGATTCCTTTTGCTTTACGTCATCAGCTCATATCACAGTGATACGTTTGCAAATGTCTAGGGTTTATAGCATTTTACAACCTATTAATTTGGCTGCTTCTAAGTATTTTCTTTCAGTATTTTTAAATCTCTAGGAGGCACAGCTTGGAGGAGATACTGGGGTAGCTTACTGCTACTAAAGATATTTTTTGCTTAATAATTGTAATAAAACTTTAACTAGTGATGCACCCAGTTCATTCCCTAGCATTACATCTTCATTGCTTGAATGCAAAATAAAGTCTGTCACAATAGTTATTTCCTTCTATTGTACTTTTTCCCCAAACAAATTATAAAATAGTCTAAACCTCATGCAAAAACTCAATGTTTTTCTAGTGAGAGTCTCCACCTTTTGTCAGCCAGGCTTCTATAGCATTTATCAGAAAATATTGTCCAGCTGATTCACTCTTTTTAAATCAATATCACTTTGTTAGATACAAATTTCTACTTTACATATGCACAACATTATAAATGTACTCTAGAACATCATTTGTACACAAAATGGTTCAACAGGAGGGTACTTGAGAAGAACAGTTGTTAGATTTATTCAGTTAATAGATTTTCTCAATTTATTCCATCATGTTGATTTCATTCTGATAAATCTGAACGCTTTCAAAGAGTTAAACATGTTAAGCCAGTCAGAACTCATAGTGTTCCTGTGGTTTAACTTGGTATTTCTGTCACCTTTTGACGTTGGCCTTTGTGTTATAATCATACCTATTGTTAGGCTTTTCTTCTCCTTTCAAAAAACTAACATGAAATTAATTAACTGTGGTTTCTTGAAAGCCTTGTGTGAACTCACTGAAACTTTGCAGAGTACTTTACAACTTGGTATGAGGAAGAATTAGAGATGGTTTGGGATGGTTTTTTCCACTCTTGCATTTTAATTGAAGCGAACTATCTTGTGACTTGGTGTTTTTAGGCAGCAAATATTGAGTCAAATTATTTCAGTCAGATGAAATAATTTATCTGACAGAGAACGAAAATGATCTTCTGTGTTCTAGCTAGTGGATCTCACAATGCTGCAGCAAGTAGCTCACTGCAAGTAAAAAATCCCTAGCAAAGTGGGATCTTTACTTTGCCATTTAAGATAATTTAGTGGTTTTTTTTAAATAAAATGTTTAGGTGCTCTCTTTTTTTAGCAGATGCCTTGCTCAAGGGAATAAGCCTCTAAATGAGTAATCAAAAAGCAGAGAATTTTCAGTCATGACTGCTTAGGTACAGATGCTTTGTTGACCAGTTCTTAGCATCAGTACATTACTTGCTCTACCATTAGTAAGCATGATATTGGAGACGGTGACTCTTTTGGGCCTCTTTCTGAGATGTCCATCTCAAGTTATCGGCTCTGAGGAGGGCACTGCGTAACTCATGGTTTGTGTTTCCGTGCTGGGAACAACCTCCTCTTAGGTGCAGAAATATTTCTGTGTATCTGGCCTCTCATATTTGGGTTCAGGTGGAGATTCTGTAGATTGGTGTTATTCAGTGTGAGTATCTGATCAATTCCTTATTGATTTATTACTGGAACAACTCTATGAGGTATCTTATTTCTCTTTTTTGAGACCGTTCTGAGAGAATCAGTTACTTAAGTGCTGGAATCCATGGAAGAGAAGGAAGTTGATATGGACCTGGAGAAGAGAAAGTTTCCATTCAAAAACTTGCAAGTGTTCAGGTTAAGGCCTGTCACTCGTTGAAAGAGTTGTATGAAGTTCTATAATATAATACTAGGTTCAGGTTAAACAAGAGGTTTGTTTGCCTTATGTCAAGACAAAACCACTTTATAGAGTACAAATAATTTCTCATGAAGCAGTCTAGAAACAGGACATACATTAATTTAGTTGTACTTTTGATTTCTGCATTGCATGGAAGTAGTACCAGCACCATAAATTAAAAGGGGTAGAAAGCAAGGATAAGATTTCTTTATCTGCTAAAGAAAAGGCACGGTTGTTTAACTCGGCCCAGACTACATAAACGCTCTCAGAAGTTTCACGAATTTATCTTGTTTTAATTAAAATTCACTAATATTTCTGTAGGGTGTTATCTCTCAGGACTGAGAGGACCACCATAATTAAATGTTCAGAAAGCTTTTGAGAAAACAGGAGGTGTTAGTTAACATAAAAACAGCAAAAGTGTTTTTGGTAAAGTAGAATCTGATTATTTTAGAAAAAATACTAAAAGAAAACGAATGCATCTTCTGTTAATTCTTTCAAGGAGTTGGTAAGTTTAAAAGCTGTCAAATGATTTTGTTTTTTTAAAAGTAATTAGAGCTGCAGGATAATAGTTGTGGTTATTATGATTAGCCTAAAGTGAAAGGATGGATACACTAGTATCATTGCTAGGAAAATACCTTAATAGGTTTCTGACTACTCACAAGATTTGAAAACATATTTTCCCAAGAATGCTGTGTTTAAGAGTTTAAAAGCCTTTTCAAGCTGCTCCTGGGTGGTAGAAATCAGAAATATTTCTGAGTGTCTCAGTCCTAAAATGATGTTCATCTGTGTCTCCAGGTGAAGATGAGACATAGGCCTGCAGATTTATCCTTGATGCTGTCTTTAGGCACATCAAAGACAGGAGGGTCATTTGGGACAGTCAGTATGGCTTCACCAAAGGTCAAGAGGAACTGACCAACCTGATAGCCTTTTATGGGACATAACCAGCTGGATAGATGATGGCAGAGCGGTGGATGTGGTCTATCTTGACTTGAGTAAAGCATTTGACACGGTCTCTCACAGCATCCTTGCAGACAAACTGAGGCAGTGAGGCCTGGATTTTCGGGTAGTGAGGTGGATTGTAAACTGGCTGCAGGATAGAAGCCAGAGAGCAGGGGTCAGTGGGACAGAGTCTAGTATCTAGTGTATCTANGAGGTGGAACACCTCCCTTATGAGGAGAGGTTGAGGGAGCTGGGTCTCTTTAGCTTGGAGAAGAGGAGACTGAGGGGTGACCTCATTAATGTCTACAAATATTTGAGGGGTGGGTGTCAGGACGATGGCACTGGGCTGTTCTCGGTGTCATGTAGTGATAGGACAAGGGGCAATGGTTGTAAGCTGGAACATAGGAGGTTCCACATCAACCTGAGAAGGAACTTCTTCCCAGTGAGGGTGACAGAGCACTGGAACAGGCTGCCCAGGGGGGTTGTGGGGTCTCCTTCTCTGGAGATGTTTAAAACCCACCTGGATGTGTTCCTGTGTGACTTGGTTTAGGTGATCCTGCTGTTGCAGGCGGATTGGACTGGATGATCTTTCGAGGTCCCTTCCAATCGGTTATGATTCTATGATTCTAAGAAAATCTTAGCATGTAACCCAAAAGCAACGCGGAAGGACGATGTTGAGATCGCTTCATGTCAGTGCGATATGTTAGGATCAAATAATTTTCTGATTAATCCAAGTTGCACTTGGTCCCATTATGTAAACTTTTATTCATCAATTATTGTGCCTCTCCTGGGAAGTGCAAAAACGGCAAAAAGCTACATATGAATTTGTGCTTGTAGGTAGAAACCACAATCAAAACATTATTTTGCTGATACTTTATCAGTATTTTTATGATGAATTATTTTCTTAGCCAGAAATAATAATATTAACATCCTGAAAATTGCTTTTGTCAGTAGCTTAGGAAATTAAGGGGAAAGAGCTTTGTTGACTGTATGTTCTCATGGGCTGAAAAGAGTCTATTGTGATGTGATAAGGTAAAGAAATGAAACACATTTGGCACAATTTTAGAGAATTAAGAGTCAGGAAGTAGCTCTGTGTAGTTGAATAGAAGTGAAAGGAAGTAAGGCAAATCAACTGCATTTGAGAGGCTGGGGTTTCTGCTTCCAGCAGAATCACTTTTTCAAATAACACATTCTTTATGATTTATATCAGTTGGTTCAGGTGCAATTCAAATGGTGTGAACTTGTTGTCAGAGGAACAAGAGATTTGAGTTCCACATTTACCCCTGCGTTTCCTTTGCAGCAAGGGATTGATAAAATTTGATGATCACGTGTATTTACATACTTACACACACAGTCTCTCTGTATTTAAAAACTCTTTTCCCTCTTCACCTTTTCCCATTTCCACGTGGTGTTTCTTTACCTCCTCTCTAAAATACCAAATGTCTCAAAAGGAGGTATGAGAAATTTCAGGTGACTCTACTTTGTGTACGTTATATCTTTGAGAAATAGATGCATTTTTCCTGCCATTTGACATTTGAGATGTCCTATTTTCCAGATTTTTTGAAGCAGAATTTACATGGATGAGTCGGTATTTCAGCCAAAGACTGCTGTGAGCCTCCTTACAACTGGTGGCTACTGAATATGGCTGCTAGCTCAATGGCAAATAAGGTAGCACACACTTTCTTTGTCTCTCTGCTTTTCTGTTGGGTCTGCAAGAAACTTGGGAATACTCTGCCCTCTCTTCAGAATTCTGTAACCTTGTGGCAGAGGCCAAATAGGTTTGGATAACTTCTGAGTGCGGAGAGCTCTGAATCTAGGACAGGAACTTCACATGTGACTTCCAACAGCCAGAAATTATTAAAAAAGAGACCTGACTCCTTCAGCCTTGTGTTGGCTGTGTCTGCTGGTTAAGTGCTGCTGGGGCATATTAGCCTTTCTCAAAACATGCTCCCATGACTGGATGCCTGTGGCAACCTAGGTGTGAAGAGACTGGGTTGCAAACAGCTTTAGTCGCCTACATGTTCATCACTGTCTAGGTGGTGACAACTTTAGTTGAAGACAGTAATTAAACTTTAGGTCCATGAGAAGTTTTCTTCTCCAATTTAGCTCCACAATACAGACAGTCTGTGTCTCTTGTATTCAAATGCTCAATCCCTCCTAAGGTACAAAGTAACAAAGATCTATTTTAGCTTTGCTTGGCATCTGCTTGAGGGACCATTACTTGATTGCTGTTCCAGTCACAGTGTGCAGCACAGGGAAGATGGTACAGTGACAGGCACTGCTCTGAGAAGCTCTGCAGAAAGCATGCTCAAATATAGAGTCCTCATGCCCCTTTTGTTCCTGACTTCCCTGCAAGTCATTTGCCTAGAAAGGAAGAAAGTTTTTTTCTTACTCAGCTTTACAATCAGGCTTCTCTCTTCCATCTGAGAAGGGCAGGATGCAGGAGCCTCTTGATTCTGGGTGTTATTTGGCTGTTGTGGAGCCAGGCTCTGCACTGCATACCAGTCTATCTCCATTTCAGCCTTCCTAAGGCTGCTTGGTTTGTATGCCTACAACCTGGCCTTGCAGCTATGGTGCTCAGCTCTACCTGCTCATACTGCACACAGCCATCCTCAGAGCTGCCCCCTGAAATCACTGAGAGGCTGTGGCATTCCCTGCATCTGGTCACCTGCACAGCCACATCTTTCTGTGGGTTGTTGGAACTGTCTCTGTTCTCCCATCCATTCTGATTGGTAACAGGAGCAAGATTGTCTTCTAGTGGGTGGAGACAATTTTGGAGGAGACCACCCATCAGCAGACCCATGCCCCACCACACACCAGCAAGCGAGTCAGCTAGCTGTCTTGCTGTTCACGGTCAGATAGCTCCTTCTAGTTTTGCCACTCTTTTAAATCTCCCACAGTTTCCCCAGCCACGTCACCGTCTCAGCTTCACCCTCAAAAAATGTCTACTCCTGTCAGGTCTCTCTTTCCTCCATCAGGCTTCCCAGGGTCAGGGAACCCCTGTCCACTTCCGAAATCTCAAAGAAAGAAAAAGTAACACTCTGGGCACTCTGGCCATGGAGTTTACCAGTCCTGGTGCCTTTGAAGACCATCATGTTAGAATACACTATCCAACCAGTCTGGGGAACGATCAGGAAAGTCTTTTTGGAGACACGCTTTGGTATGGTGCAGATTGCTTCCTATGCAACCTGCATCGTACCCCATCAAGTGCTATGCAGACCAGTACTTAGGCTGAGGTCACTGCAGCCTTCAGGTACTGGGAGACAATGCAACACTTTAAGCAGAAGTTGAGTTCTGGGTTTAAAATAGGGTGAAAACATGCCACAGGTGATGAGGCACCCAAGAGAGACGAAGCACTGCTAAACTAAATTCCTTTTGTCATTCTGCGTTGGAAACTGGAGTTAACTACCGCTGGCTGGCATCAAGGATTGCCTTCTGAGGCACTCTTAGTGTTGTGTGTCATATATTGACGAGGTTATGTGTTCACTGTTAGAAATAAAGATATCCCTGTAGAAAGGGGTCTTCTGTGACCTACAGACTCAGCAGCAGCTCCACATAGGGTCTTTAAAATTCTTAAGATTTAAGAGAGTGGGGAATATACTCTCACATTCCCTTGTTATAAAGTCTTAACGAGACTGTGATTACAAATAGACATCTGCTGTCATCTTGGAACAACACATGGTGTCAGTCACTCATTCTCTGAATTTATCCCATTTCCCTCAGTTTGTCAGTTCCACCTTCCACAAACACTGTGATAACGCAGGTAAGTTCTCAGCCCCTGAACAGGATACTCTCTTCCAGTCTGCTGACTAGAATTTGGTTCAAAGATTGGTTCTCCTTGCCCTGGTGTCCTCCTTTTCTCTTGTTCTCAGGCTTTGTCAAGCAGCAGGCTTCTAGCTTGCAGTTGCCCTCTGATGCCAGTTTCCTTTTTCTCCTTTGTATTTTAAATGATGAACTAACATTTCTCAGACAGGTCTCTGCTTCTCCTTGAGCACTGACAAAAGTACATCACCTCTCAAATCA
The DNA here is from genome assembly GCA_013400115.1 of Rhinopomastus cyanomelas. Lineage (NCBI taxonomy): Eukaryota > Metazoa > Chordata > Aves > Bucerotiformes > Rhinopomastidae > Rhinopomastus > Rhinopomastus cyanomelas. Next base: position 112,637 of record VXBP01007181.1, on the reverse strand, counting down.
CGCTTTCAGCTTTGTGTCCTGCTGCACTCTGGGTTTTCCTCAAAGAAAACTTCAGTGCTTAAGAGCCTGTGAGCAATTGGCTGTGAGTAGACTGCTTATCATGTAGACCACTTTTCTTCTCACTTCCTGGTAGGTGGTCATCTGACTCCTGTTTTATCTTCTGTACTTGACTATGGCTGTCACCCCCTATAGACAGGACACACTGTTCTGTTGCTGCACAGGATGAGAGGAATTGATATGAGGAGAAACGTTGCAGAACTTGGACTACTCTACACTACTCTAGATTATGATATAATTTAAACACTAAGTACAGGAATGTCTCCACTAAGCTGTGTCATTGAATGCTAGGTCAAGAGACAAAGATATTGAGATTTTTTTGAGAGACACGGGGTGTAGTGATGCGCTGGTGAAGTTGATCAATTAATGGGTTAGATGCAAAGTGTGAATTTCCTTCCTGTACTGGTGTTCAGAATAAACCCGTGTCTGTGATATTTCGGAGTAATTTACAGCCTTCTGGCAGACCCTCCATTATATACTCTATCACACCAGATGTTCTCACCCTGTAGCATGTGCACAAAGAGTGAAACACTTTGGATCCAGGTTTTTAAACTGTTACTATGCTTTTGCATTGCAGTAACAAACTTTTGAGACTCCAGCTTAGATTTAGATCCTGAACATAAACTATAACAAAGTCTCCATCTCCTGTAATATTAACATCCAATAAAGATAATGAAGGGTTATGATGTGGGCCACTAAAGCTACCGTCTCTAACTTTATTCTTAGGATTCCTAAGAAAGGATCCATAAGGAAAATCCATAAGAAGAATACGTAGCATGGGAAATTGGTGGTTTTGAAACTCTTCCTGCCTGATGCTATAAGCATCTGTGCTCCTTTGACTACCATGCAGAGACTTGGACTGAAACTTAATATGAATGTTTGCTCCAAATGTTTAATCTTTTGTTTTCTAAGTGGGATTAGCTAATTTTAAATGCTTGTCACAATGCTTACCACCTATTCTGAATATGTACAATACATTTCCATGAGTAGAGATCAATAGCTGGATGAAAGTACTGATTAAATATAAACAGCAGACCTGTGCTATCAACAGGAGATTGCCATTTTCTTGGAGGGAACAGATTCCGCAGCACAACTGTTGAATGGGGTACGAAGCAAGGAAGCAGGTTTCAAAATGCCTGACTTCATTGCCATCAATGCATACACTGCATTGTTCAGCCACAGTGTGCACCCTGTTCTGCTGCTGTCATGCAACAGCTACAGGAAGAGTGGAAGCAGAGATGGAGGCTGTGGTGGGTCAGCTGTGCAACACCATACAGGGCTTGAGGTCACTTGTCTCTTTGTAGGTGTTGTCAACACAAATACAAAAACAAGTGATGCCACTAAATCTACTTTTAAAGCACAAAAGCCAATAAGATGTTGTTTTGTAGCTACATTCAGCTGCTGGATGATGGAGAAAGACACCTGTTAGCTTTAGTCTTATGTAGCCCACGATGTCTTAAAAAAATACAATGTGATATTTAATGGAACCATTAGAAATGGAAGTGGAAGTTTAGCACCATTAATATAACTCTTTTTTCTTCAACTGATAGTGTAGCTTAGAAGGAAGCAAATGTTGCAGCTGAGGTTTTTGGTTCAAGCAAAAGATGTAGTTACTGAAACAATTTGAAAAGCCTTTGGGATTTAAACATTTTAAGTGCTTTAGGTGTCTTTGAAAGTGATGCTCTAAGACCCTTTCTTGTGTTATAATGTCACCTCTGTGACTGTTTTGTTTAATCCCACAGCAGTCACTAGATAACAAAGGTGAATTGCACTGTCATTTGTATGAAATGAGGGCAGTGCAGATCTGTCATTCCTATGACATTAGTTAAGGCCTGAAGACTTTGGCCTGTCAGTAAGTTCCTCCCCTCATGAATTTATGACACGCAGCAACCTAGACCTCTGACCTAACATACGGGGTTACCTGAAATACTGTCCGAGGTTTTTCTTCTGCCCACTGTTTTATTTGTTCCCTATACAGTGTCATATCAGAATGTACATTACAGTTAAAGTTAACACCATGTGGATGAAATCTGTGAACCTGGTTGCGACGTGTTTTTCCAACAATGCTCAGAATACGTGCATGTACAGGTCAAGAAACACACATGTTAGAATTGAACTGTTTGCATCAGGTCTAATGCACCTGTGAGCTGGACTGGGCAGCGGAGTCAGCAGTGAGGCTCCGGTCTAGCCAGTGCAGTCTCTATCCAGCCATACAAGTAACTATGCAGAGGAGAAACAATGCAGGAGACCTCGGATTAGGATCTGCTGCCTTAATTGTCCTGTGTCTTGTCTGGACACAGGACAATTCTCTATATGGACAGTACTCGCATGGCAGCTTTACCAAGCCTTACATTTTCCTGTAGTGAGCACAGTGAACAAAGCTTGAGAGCAGAGACTCTGGGGACAATGTCATTACATGCAGGTACAGATCTACAATGCTCTTCTTCTGGGATCACTAAGATTGTGAAGATTAAAGTAATCTTGGCATTTCCTTGCAAAATGGATTCTTTTCTGAGTTTAGGGCCAAAACTCTGTCAGCAGTAGCTGTAAGGATAAGATATCACAAACTGGTATGAAGCAGCAGATAATGCATCATGGACAGGTGATGTGCATCAAAGGTGATTTAATTTTTTGGTGGGTGTCAGGTTTGATTTCCTTGCAAATCGTTCAGATTTGCAAATTAATTACAGGCATCTGTTTTCACACGGTAAACTTCTGCATTTCTCTCTGATAAGCCTTTAAATAGATATTGATTCGTTGTTAGCACTACATGTAGTAGACGTTCTGAATGAACTACCAATATTTATTCTCATCTATATAAACATATTTTCACATGCCTGCCACTGAAGTAGTTTTAGTTTTACTAGATTATATACTTAGGTATTTAGGGAAAATATTTGATGAAATAATAAAAATATTAGCCTAGGTTTCTGGGAGGCTAGGACACCTAAAAAAGGAGAAAGCATCAAGGAAATACAACTGTCATGCTCTGAATAATTTTGCCTATATTTAGTTTAATATTGCTAAGGAAGACTGTGTCACCCATGGAAGAAATACTCTTGTTTTAGATCTAATTCCAATTTAAATTAAATCATTAAAAAAACCAAAAAAACCCTATCCTTTAAAACATGGATCTGGCCAAGAAAAATTACATAGAAAAATAGCTGAGAGCAGATGCTTTTAAGTAGTACATTCCCAAGTAATTCTCAAGTGGAAACTTAATATTATGAGTCAAAACATTCTCTTTCTCCATTCAATAATTCAAATAGAACATCACACATAGAGAATATAGATAAAGTTTGAGAATCACATGCCAGATCCTCTGACGTTTTTGGTGGTTAAAAAAAAAAAATCTTAGTTTTTTCCTTCTGGGTGCTAAAAGGATAATCAAAGTGACACTAGTCCTTAGGAAAGGAAATCCCGTGGAATTCAGTGCACTTACCTGATGTGCGGTGAAAACAAAGTTCAGCTTACGACTTCTCTTTTCAGAAGCCTAGGTATAGCTACTCGCAATGCCGTTTCATGGACAAGACATCAGTTTGCCATACATTTTAATCAATTTCATAATCTAAGTTTAAACTTTAATTAGCATTTTTAATCTCTTGACTATAAAGCTTTTTTGCTCTTATTTGGATACAGTATTTTTCTTTGAAGAAAAAACAGATGTCTTGGGAGATATCCCCTTATAACTTTGGTTATATTTTCCATCAGCTCAGCATCTCCTGGGTTCAGTGGTAAGATTGTCTTTATTTTGTGATTTGATGATTTCAGAGTTTGATATTTCTGCTTATTTCCTTTTGTTCTGTTCTTGCAGTCCTCCATTCAGATCATTATCCGTCAAAGGGTAGCAGTTCATCTTGATGTGAATCTATGAGAGTTTGCACAAAGACCTTTCAGGTCTTAGCACACAAATGGATTTGCCTCAGCTTTTTATTTTCTGTTTGCTTTGGCTTCTCTAGCAGCCTACATATTCTCAGCTTAATTAATGTATTTAATTAATGTATTTAGATTTCTCAGCTTAATTAATGTACTTAGATTTCTAGAAATTCTGAAATTCTTAAGTGAAAACGTTACCTGTCTTTTTTTGTTTTAGCTTAACAGGCCAAAGAAAGTGTCTGTATTCATAAAGCGAAGTGGCATCATATTTATGCCAAGGTTAATATATCACTGTTAGTTCATTATGTGGCATTCTGGTTTCACTGTTTTGTTTTTCTCCTTGTAATTCTCCATGGGGGTCCTGGTGGACAGCAGGATGACTATGAGCCAGCAATGTGCTCTTGTGGCCAAGAGGGCCAACAGCATCCTGGGGTGGATCAGAACGGGGGTGGTTAGCAGATCAAGAGAGGTTCTTCTCCCCCTCTACTCTGCCCTGGTGAGACCTCACCTGGAGTATTGTGTCAGGTTCTGGGCCCCTCAGTTCAAGAGGGATGTGGAGCTGCTGGAGGGTGTCCATCATAGGGCAACAAGGATGATGAAGGAGGTCGAGCACCTGCCTTATGAGGACAGGTTGAGGGAGTTGGGTCTCTTTATCTTGGAGAAGAGGAGACTGAGGGGTGACCTCATTAATGTCTATAAATATGTGAAGGGTGGGTGTCAGGAGGATGGAGCCAGGCTCTTCTCAATGTCATGTAGTGATAGGACGAGGGGCAATGATTGTACTATGGAAAATAGGAGGTTCCACATCAGCCTGAGAAGGAACTTCTTCATGGTGAGGGTGAGGGAGCACTGGAACCGGCTGCCCAGGGGATTGTGGAGCCTCCTTCACTGGAAATGTTTAAAACCTGCCGGGATGTGTTCCTGTGTGACTTGGTCTGGTTGATCCTGCTGTGGCAGGGAGATTAGACTAGATGATCTTCTGATGTCCCTGCCAATCCCTAATGATTCTATGATTCTATGAATTTGAAAAAAAATTACTGTCTCGTCCAGTTAAAATTTTGGCTTAAAGGAAGAAAAAATCCTCCTTGCTTTTCTTTTGCAATATATCAATCATAGAAATTTGTGTGTAGTTTGCATAGTTTTCCTGTAAGAAAGTGTTCTTTCAAAATTCTCCACTTATTACAAAATAATGCCAGGAACACTCTCCTCCATAGCAAGCACTTCTAAGAATTCAAAATTTTCTGTCATGCAAACTCTATTTCAGTAGCTGATGCTGCCTCATTTCACTGTCCTTCAGCAGAGGACTGTTCCTTAGGGAACTATTCACCGCGTGGATGGATGCCACATTTTGGCCCATCTTCATAATGAAACTTTTTTCCCCTTGTTTTGCTTCTTTCAGTGATAAAGTCTTTGCCTTAGAAATACCAATTCTATTCCCTCTGTATTATTTTAAGGCATAAATCCATTTACTCAGCTCATTTGAGGGGAATGGAAAGAGCCTCTTTTCTACAGAGAACATTATTTCTTTCTGCCTTGAGATTTCAAAGAAGAATATAAAGCAGTAATGTGTTACTGAAACTAAACCCAAGTATCTTGGAGATATAGACTGGACTTCTAACTGAGCTGATGGGGGTCTCTTCCAACTCCTTCCTCTATCTCCTCCACAAAATGATGCTCTGACGTTGATCAGTATGCCAGTCTCTTATGTCAATCATGTGTCATGAGATCCATTATTCAAAGGAAAAACAAAGTGGCTGTAGTTTCACATTTGATTGTAGAGACAATTTTTTATTTAAAAAGAAAAAACATTCCCCCTGGATGCAATACAGCGGTGTTGTTACTACCGCCATGCTAAGACTGCAGATTTATGCAGCTCCTCCTGGGAACTTTCCTCCCAGGCAACACTGTGACTTCTCTTGCCCTGTGTAAAGGGCATCTCTTGTGTTCATGACCTCAAGGTGTGTTGCCACTGTGATTCTACTTTTAGCTTTCTTGCAGTGCTGCAGGGAAGGTTTTTCTGCTGCACAATTCCTACCCTGCTGATGGTTCACACCCTGTCCCTCTCCATACTTCATATTCTCAGGAAGAGAGGTGCAGTAAGAGGACAGTGTTTCCTCCCCTATTCTCTGGGAAGAAGCATCCGCAGTGGAAAACACCTATTTGTAAATGAGTAGAAGAGCTCTTTCCCTTAGAACAATACATCAATCCTTAATTGAATCTTTAGCTAAAAGACTTCAAGGGGATTTTATTCCAACTCCCAGGAATTAATACTGAGAGAAATGTTTTCAATTTCCCTGATGTGAAATGTGTATATACAAGTTTATTTTGATCCCAACTTGGTTTTGACCCTGATTATATTTATGTAGTAATTTGCCCAGCTGTTTAACCTCATGCTGAAAATCTCTGCAGTATTTTTAATGTAATGTAAGATGCCTTGTAATGCCTTATATTTTAACTCCATGCTTTTAATTTTTTATATTGTTATATAATACATATTTCAAAATGTATTACCAGGAAATCATGGTAGGTTGTCTTTACTGCATTTTTACATTATAGCAGTAAAAACGTGCCATGGCTGTAATGCATACAAACAGGTTTATCTTGTTTGCTTTAACAAATGCACCTTTAAGTGTCCTTCCTCTTTAATTACTGTTCTTTTTCTCATTGACCTCTGTGGAATGACTATCCTAGGGCAATCAAGCAATTCCACATGTTTTGAACATGCAAGTTCCTAAACTCATTTAAATTTTTCTTGAGGAAAACTGCATCTAACAGAATTGTCAGCACAGGACAGGAATTGACAGTTCTGCAGACTCCAAAGTCCTTTCAGTTCTACATCAGGGGATGACATTGCTCTTTTTGAGATTTTTCAGGTTTGTTCTTTTAATTGTCTTGATTTCCCTTTGTCTTCCTTGTGTTTTGCTTCCTGCCCTGAATTTCTGTGCAGGATTGCTGAGGTTATCCTTCCCAGCCCCCAAAGCTTTGTTGGTCTGTAATGTACTGACTTGGGAGAGTACAGAGTGAGGTTAGTGCCATCTCCAGAGAGCTGGCCATCCCCGGTGACTGTCTTCATTACAGCAGAGTTGCTCTAAGTTACTGAAAGCTCGACAAGAAAAATGTTGCTGCTGTGTTCTTTTGCTTACATCTCTGAAACTGCATATAGTCTAAGTGTTGAGTCTTGAAATATATCCCAGTTTGTCTCTGAGTATGTTAAGCTGTTAAGCCAGAGCAAGGCAATATAGCTACTAAAAAAGTCCATCATCAACTGATTTGTGATTGTCCTGAAGTGGCTTTCTCTTATTGATGGAGAGTTCTTTCAAAAACAAATTACAGAGCCAAAATCACAGCTTGCAGAAGAAAGGTGGATATTAGCATTATTCTCATCCTGGGCTAAGAACTTGACAGGATGTGCCTCAGGATGTATTTGTTGAGAATAACCATGCCCCAAGTAGGTGGCACTTGAAAATTTGAAATTGTGCTATGTAATTAGAAAATTCTATAATTTTCTTTTGTTCCCTCTTTTTATTAAAAAAAAAAAAGGTAATTCCACATCATGTGTGCTATAGACTGGTATGGTCCTTTAAGGAAGAAACTTGTTATAGCCACCATTTATTTTAATCTTGAAAACCCCATTCTTTGCTATTTTTTTGTCTGAATCCACCACAGCAGCTCACTTTGTTTACAGGTGTAATCTGTGGTATTGCTGGAGACTTTTGCTAGTTCTTTTCGTTAAATAGCGGTACCAGGTCTGGAAGCACTGACAATGCCTTTTTTCCTTTCTGTCCCGACATAAGCACTTCTTTCCAGGAGACAATTAATCCTGTCTGTTTGTCACCATTACTATGAACTAAGGTTAGATATTTGGTTTTGGCTAGATGCCTGACTTTTACCTGTTGGGGCCACTGTGCATATTTGAATGTGAAGGCCTCAAGCGATATTCTTTTGGGTGATAACACACCTCGTTAGCAGCTGATTTTGTGTGTCTCCTGAAGTGGCTTTCTGTCACTGGTGAGGAGACCTTTCATTTACATTACAGAGCCAATTTATCAGTGAGAAGCAATCAGATAATGACAAGATTTCAGTTTGCAGTTAGGATACAGCCATGAACAAAATATAAAAGCCATTCATATAATTCAAAATTAATCTCCTGTACTTGAGTTACAGATCTAAATTCACAAAAATCATGAACATCAAATGCTAAATTGATTAAAGGGAATATAGAAAATCAGATTGTTCTAGTCTATACTAGAACATAAAATATGCTAGCAAAATGAGAATTCTTCTGCTCTGATTCAGTCTGCTGTGTAAATAAATTAATGCAGGAAGTAAGATTAGAGCAAAAATTTCAAGAGGAATCTACCACCTTGGGTCTCATTCAGTAGTTCTTTTTGTATGTTGAATAATTGTACACATCCAGGTAAAGTATATGGAAATAAAATCTTCCACATTGGGATAGGGAAGCCTTTAAACTCTTTTGCCTCCATAAGTGACTCTGAAATGAAAAGAGTAACGCCAGTCCCTTCAAATGTTTTGATGGCCTGTCAAGATGGCTTCTGGAAGACAAGTAAGCGGGGTAGGTTGCACTTAGACCAGACTGACTTTGTTGCTAAATAGCTTAAAGGGTAAAATAGATTAAGGGCAGAATGTAGTCTTCATTGTCTGCTGAGAAGGTGAATTACTATATGTGTTCAGACAATAGCCACCTTTCAAGCTCAAGGTGCAAGGAGAAGCCCAGCAGTAGACATGGGGCTACTACACAGGGTACAGAGAGTGAAAGTGTCTTCCCAGGGGTATAAGTTTCACACGTGGATGTGACGCACACTGGGCTGTCCTCCTGAGCTGAGAGAAACTGAACGGAAGCAGTTAGGAGTCAAAAAGGTTTACAGGTAAGGCCCGTAGGGACATCTCTGCATTCACTCAGAGCCTTGTGTTGATGAGAAGGATACAAGTTTCAGGACAAAAGGACTCTGGCGCCATGGTGTCTTCCTATGTGGTAGGTGCTTCTGCACTGGAAAGTCTTCAGTGACAGAGGAAGCAGGTGGCAAGAGTGGGAGACTTGCTTCTTAGATACGTGACTGAGTTTGTGGCACTGGAGTGGGTCACAAAGCATTTTGCCTGTGGGTTGCAAAGGCAGCAGACCTTTGTTTGTGCTTATTTGAGGAGCAAGGAAAAAGCCACTGCTTTATCTCCATGTTGATACCATTGGCGTAAGGAAGTGCAGGAGAATCAGCTTTCATAGCACCTGCAGGTGGGAGATTGGCCTCTGTGACTTCTGTGTTCTGCAATATTGCCAGTCCCACTGCCAAGCTCATGAGATAGGCAGAAGTCCAGAGCCTCACAGTGTAGTTGACTGAAAGATGTAAAAGAGAGGGATTTGTTTGCACTAGGAATTAGCACAAGTGTTTTGGGAATGTTACATCCTCAAAAATAAGCTTTATTTCAAGTGAAATGGAGCCTGGCAGCATTACAGAGGATGATTGTAGAGGATTATCCAAACTAAATACAGAGGTAGAGATGATAGGCATTGAAGAGCACTTTCATTCAGGACATAAATAAGGGTTGTGGTAAACTGAGGATACAAGTCAGATGGCTTACAGTGCCAGCTGAGTACTATTTGCAACAACAGGCAAGGCCAAAAATTACAGACACTTGTACAACAATAGTAGAAGCCTGCGGTGGGTTCAAGACCACAATTAAATATAAAGGAAAAGAAAACAAAGCAGTTAGGTCTTGATGAGATCTCAGATAGAGTTTGCCAGACAATGGATAGCTTAGGGAAAATGGGAAAGGGTTAATTAAGTCTATAACTGCATACAGAAAAGAAGCAAAGGTTAAGCAAGTTAGTGCACACAAACTAGACACTGTGTCACAGATGCCATCACGCATTCTGACAAAAGTACAATGTGAGATCACTATCGTATCGGTCCTTAGGCTTTTTCATTAGAGACCTGGGGAGAGAACAAGTCAGTCAAGTACAGACATGTGCCACCACCACGCTCTCTATTCTCCCTGATGTGTCGCCACTCTTGCCTGAAGATGCCCAACTCTTGGCCATCCAAACTGGCGAACTCTTCAGTTCTTCAGTGCAGCTTCTCCAGCACCATGGTGATCGGGCAGGCCTGATTCCTCAGCACCTGAACTGCATCCCTCGATGCAGGAGACGTGCTTTCAAACAGGCCCAGTCTCTGTCTTCCATGCCCAAGGTTTAAACATTCTCGAGTCCTTCTGCTTACTTTAGCTAAGCGGAAGAAATTCTCAGATGCATCTCTTAAGGCTCCTCCTCTCCCCAATACCTGAGCATCGTCAGCTTTCTCATGGGCAGGAATTACAATCAGTCTCTCTTCCTGCTGATCAGTGTTTTCTCAGATGGCGGCGACAGCCGCATGGCTCCAGCCACGTGTGGGACTCAAGGTGGCTGCGTCAGCAGGGTCCATCCCCACTCCGCAAACATAGCCAAGAGGCTTCCATGACCCTCATGTCTCCTTTCTCATTCTGCCTCAGCTACAGGGGAAAGGGAACAACCCTTCAGCTCACCACGGGTTGCAGAATGTTGCTCTGTGGCAGGGGAAAATTGTCACTAGTTCTTACTTCTCCAATCCATGGTGCCAGCCAGCGCTGGGGTCGGGTCGGAGCCGACACTGCCGCTGCCATCAGAGCTGTGTGGAGGGTGGCGGGGCCGCTGCTCTCCACCTCACCATCTATGGGAGTGCAGCAGGCCCACTGTGCCCCCTCTGTCCCATCTCTGACAGGGGAAGTGGGGCTGGAGGCAGCGAAGCCGCAGCAAGCTGCAGCTAGCCATCTTCTGTGCTGTGTACCAGAGGTAGAACAGGGGGCCCGGGGAAGGGAGGCTGACACCCCCCTGCTGTCTACAGGAGGGGTACGGGGCCACAGCCAGCGGCCCATCTCCCTCTTTCCCCCAACCCTGGAAAGATAGGGGGTTGCCAAAGCTGAGGCCCCTTGCCAGGAGGAGGACCCCAGCTAAAAGAGGAAGGACCAGGATGATCAGCCCCTTTTATCTTGTCACCTAGCCCACACCCCTCCAGGGCAGGTACCTGGGACAATTCTCTTAAAGTGAAATGCTCCTTTTTCATCATGAAAGCACAAATTCTGCTAATTTTCAAATGCAACAAAGCCTAAAAAATAAGATATAAAAATTGGCATAGTTAGCACCAGTGGCAAACTGGAGACAAAATGCATCACAGACTGACTGAAGGGAGGTAAATAATCTTGTGATGCTAGATCATCAGTTTTATAGAAAGCACAAAGGATATTGGCATGTGGGGTCTGGCACACTACAGAAAGGATAATTCTAAGTTTAAATATAGTATAATATTGTGGGAAAACAATAACATCCATGTGGGTGAAATTCAACACTTTTTACTATTTAAAATATTACATTTTCTGCACTGAAACTGAAGGAGCTGCGGTTAAGACACGTAAAATGACAGTTGATTTTAACTGTCTGGAGTTCAGTGCCTCATCAGAGTGAGCTGTTGAAATAAATTTTTTCTTGTAGTAAATTCTCCTTCATACATCAGTTTATCACAGGAGAAAAAAAACCCCACAGACAGAACCCCAAACTCTGCCTTCAGGGGTGCCTGGGACCTCACCTGAGAGTTACTAGTGCACGAATCCCTGTGTAACTGGTCAAGTATAGTTGAAGTTATTTTTTGTATCATGAGAGAAAAAGACAAATCCAGCAGACAGATACTCAGCTTCAAGAAAGAGCAGTAGATTAAAAAAGAGACAGCTAGTAAAGAAATATAAAATCAAAACAGCCAACCAAAAATCCCTTAAGGAACAGCTCACCAAGCGAGAGCCTGGAGTATATATTGCAAACTCAGTTAAACTGCGTACTGCAATTCCAGGAGAAAATGAAGTCATCAAAGGAAATCTCTTCAAGGCTCAAGGGAAAAGCTATCATAGCAAATGATAGGAAATGTAAAAGGTTGCTATCTTAGGGAAAAGAATGGTGGTTAAAAATGGGAGGCATGCTCAAAGGAGAAGAAAGAAAAGCCTGCAGTACATGGCAAATAGGAAAGTAAACAAAGAATTAAGAGAATTTGAAGAGTATCTTGTAAGGGCATGTAGCCTTTTGCACTGGAGAAATTTGGCAACCCTCAGAAGGGGTCTGGATGGGCAGGTCCTGGGACCTACAAGCTTGTTATCTGCCCTCCACCCCTGACAAGGTTGCAGTCTGCGTTAAATGAAAGGTCACTGAGCACATGAATAAAAATTATTGATTGACAAGGTTCCAGTACAGGCCAGACCTGCCTCACTGGCCCATTCCTTTTCTAAGAGCTTATAACAGGGTTTTTAACCAAAGGCTCTTGAAGAACCTAAATTGCTATATGGTTGCATAAAAAGCTCTTTTGCAGATTGATGGCTAGATAGAAAGCAACTAGAAGGTTTCCATGATTGTTTTTGAAGAAGCTGAGGTGGTAGAAGGATCACTTAGAAATCTGTGTTAGGACTAGTTTTATTCAAGATCATAGAATCACAAGATCATTAAGGATTGGAAGGGACCTCGAAAGATCATCCAGTCCAATCCCCCTGCCACAATATTTTGGAAAAGGATGTGTGTGAACTGTGAAATCTCCACTTTCACAGATGATAGTAAATTATATTGAGAAACCAAAAATCATACTAGCAGTGGGAATCATAAAAAGGACCTCAGTAAGTGTCTAGGGAAAAATAAATGGTTTTAGAGTAGGTAACTGTAAGGTAGGAAAAATAATCAAAATCATGTTTACGTGATGCTGAACTCAGAAACAGCAGGTACAACTTGAGAGTGATTTCATTCATCGCTGACAGCTGCCTGCAATTATCTGTTCAACAAGGGATGATATCATCAGGAAAAGCATTGAGAACATAAGTGTTATTGGGCTACTATTTGCCAGTGTGCTGAATACTCTGCATTTCTGGTCTCTGCTTCTCAGAAACTTAGAGAAAGTACATAGAAGGGCAACTGAATGAGAAAGGAGGTGAAGTAATTGCCTTACAAGGAGATGCTAAGGAGTATTTGACTCTTCAGTTTGAACACAAGAAAATGGAGTGTGACCAAGGCTTGCAAAATCCACAAGGTGAAGAAAAAAGGTACAGGTGGAGCTGTTTTGTACCAAACCCCACCATATGAGGTGAGTAGTAGCTTAAACCAACAGAAAGCAAGTTTAATCCAGACAGTAGAAAGTACTTTTATACACAGTGACTAGAAACTCTTGCAAAAGAAGGTTATGGGGACAAAGAGTAGCAGCAGGATCACAAATGAATCATAAGGAAAGTAATGAAATCTGGTCTAGAGACAGATACTGAAAGGAGTAGGCAAGGACTTCACTAATACAGAGATTTGAGATACTGGAAGTCACTAAGATGGAAGGGACTGTAGCTAATCACCATTACTTTCCCAAAACAGCATTTCTTATTGACCCTGTTAGAGGCACGGTACTGGCCTGAATGGGCTCAAGGTCTGCTCAATATGGCATTGCTTCTGTCCTTACGTTTTGTTAATTTATCCCAGCGTAAAAAGAAGATTCTCGCTAAAATTATTCTTTTCTTGTTTTTAAAATATTTCTTTTTATTCTTTTCAATAACCACTTCAATCATCACTAATAGAACCGGAGCCAAGAAAAAGCTTAGTTTTCTTATTTTATGTTAAAAAAAAAATCTGAAAAGTGGTGGAACAAAATGGGGGAGATTGAGGAAAGTGTAACCTTCCTACCTGCTTTGGGGGCATTAGTCATGCTTTACAGTGATTTGGTCATGCTGTAATTATCTGTGTGATTTAACACACCATCCTCAATAGGCTCAGTAAACGGGTACCAAGAGTACCTTCACCTGCTGGCTGTCCTCACTTCCTGCCAACAAGACTCTAAAAAACCTCCACACATTGCAGGAGCCCCTGAGTTATTGTGGAGTTGGTTGATTTTAGTAGTTCCTCATATGACAGGAAGAACAACAGTACAAAGATCTGAAATGCAAGTCAGCTCATCTCCAGCAAGCTCAAGTATGTTTTGAGTCAGGCTCAAAAATACTTCAGAAGCAATGAGCCACTTTAAGACTTAAACTTCTTAAACTTTAAGAAGTTCCTAATTTTAGTGAAAGCAAACATGAGTCCTATGTCTTGCTATTGGGGGTCTTTGAATGCCATCAGGCTAGGTCTTGAAGCTTTTCCACAACCACTGAATAGTGGACATGTCCTTTTTTAACAAAAAAATTAACTTCTCATCACTCCAAGAAGTGAGGCTAAAAAGCATGGCAGAAGCCTAGAGATACGGCGACAAAGACAGCTGCTACCTCACACCTTTAAAAGAGTAAGAAAAGCCTCACAAGCTCCTGCTCTCAGCCAGCCACAGTAACTTTGAGTTTTTAAGTACAATTAGCTCTGCTAATAGTCTATGCATAGATCTGCAGGACAGAAGAAACAGAGGCTGCACAGTCTGTATTTCTAGTTAGCCTTTCTCAGAGGAAGTGTGCTAACAATTTACTCCATGCTTTAATGTAAACCTGCACAGACTTACTCACAGCCTTTGCATGTTATATTCGCAAACCTTTAAGATCTTAGCTTTATTTTTGGTTTCTTTACATGGAGAACGTTGCCCGGTTCCCATGTTTTATCATGCTTCTGTGCACAGTTTTCTTAAATCTTATTAAGCATTTGGATTTGTACAGCAAGAATAAAGAGCTGGAAATAACTTCTGAGGGAAGGCAGACTTGGGCGACCTTCAGCTGCAGAGGTAAAATCACAGTCTTTCCCAAGTATATTAGCAAATGTAATGTTGGCGGTGTCATTTCATCTGACTGGTTTCACAGGGAAACCCGTGAAGTAGCTCATGATTTACATCAACAAAAGACTCTCATGACTTTCACTTTCTCCTCCGTTTGCAACAAACCTCAGAATAGGATTTAAACAAAGGCGGCCTTATTTCTTAAACCAACCCTTTCCTGCTCCTGCAGGCACATTTAGACATGCATGACATCTGCCTAGGCAGTTATTTACTACCTTTCTTGCTTTTAATTGCATGCAATCTACAGATTAAAGAGATGAATGTTTTCTGGAAGTGTGCTTTATTATTCCATGGTGACTAAGGGTCATCACTGTGAAACCTGAAGTTCCCAAAACAAATTAAATACCAACACCAAAATGAATAGTGCCTGCTCCGAACAGTGAGTTCATGAGGACAAAGCAACAACTAGCATTTATGAACTTTGTTTCCTGGAACCATCATTAAAATAATAAAAACAAAATGATGCAATGTGTGCTTCTCCTTTGTTTCCTGATGCTCGGACATTTAAGGTCCATGCCATCATGAAACAACTAAAAGTGGGAGGAGGAGTCTCCTTCGCTGGGGATGTTTAAGACCCACCTGGATGTGTTCCTGTGTGACTTGGTCTAGGTGATCCTGCTGTGTCGGGGGAATTGGACTGGATGATCTTTCGAGATCCCTTCCAATCCCTAATGATTCTATGATTAAACTTTAATCATGGTATCATAGAATGATTTACTTCCTCTAACGAAGATGTTCGAGCTACACTTGACTTTGATGTAAACATCACTTTGAATGCCGATTGCAAACATTGCCGTTTGTTAGGTACAGTGTATAGACTGGACTAATAGATGCTGAAACTCAGTTGTCTTGCATTGTCACTTGTGCTTTGAATAGATACATAAATATGTACACCCTTCGTTCTGTTGGTATTGTTGTGAATAGCTGCTAAACTCATTTATCTTGCATAATGTCACCTCAGTGTTAGGCTTTCCTCAATTGCATTTCACAATTCATTCAGTTTGTCAGATATGCTGCATTGTCTGGAAATAAAACATAATCGAGGAAAGAGAGGAGAGAAACAAGTGTATTTAAGCATTTCTCAGCTACCTTGTAATTAGAATCAAAATCATTTGCAGAAAAAATCATGATACTTTTCAACTACTGCCTCACCAGTCGACTTCCATTCTGGGTTACGTTCCTGGAAGTGTCCCAACCAAAGTGTCTGAAAATTGAATGCAAAAGCAAGAACATCTATTTAAAGAAAACATGTGTCTTTTGGAGGAAACAAGCCGTGTGTGCAAGATGGGTATCACTAACAAACTGTGGTGACTTACAAGAGAGGAGAAAAACAGGCAGCACTGGGGGGACAGAAGGGCTAAGTCAGAATACGACAGAGCTACAGCATAGTACAGGAGCCAGCAGCAGGCTTCAAAAAGGAGAACTGTGTTCAAGGTCAGGTAGGCTGAGGCTTTCAGCTACTTAATGTGGCAGAAGAGGTCCTCATCCTGGCAGAGGGTGTGAATAGATGATATTTAAAGTTTCCTTCCAACTCAAAACACACTGCATAACTGCAATATTCCAGGTCACACACCAGGACTATCCTTCCAAAACTGGTGAGGGCAGGTGTGTATGGCCAGGACACAAGAGGACAAGGAGTCTCAGTAGTTGGCTTGGGAAAAGATGACTGGAGAAATAATGTTGTATGTCACATAGGGTAACACATAAATATATTTGAGATACTAATTAGAAAGGTTTCATCAAAAGTCAACAGCAGCACACTACAGAAGCATCAACCATACTGTGGCCAAATACTACATGTAGTATAACCTGTAACAAATGTTATGAGAGAGAGAATAAATCTGATCTGAAAAATGTGAATAGAAACTGAATTAGCTTTCTAGCTAAGGATTATAAATTTATCCTAAATGTTACAGTACCTGCACTACTCACAATTTAGTAATTTTATTTTGATAATTTAGGGAGGACTACGTTTGCATCTACGTTTGTAAGTAAAGTCAAATGTTTTCAAAGTACCAGCTAAGCAAATATTTCATGTGTATCCTCTTTCTCTACTTTAACTATAATGGCATGCAGTAATTGCAGAGAGAGGCAAATAGAATTCCATTTGTAATATTTAATGAAGAAATCACCACTCAGTTAAGCAAAGTAACAAAAGCTAGTAGCCAGGACTTTGTAATTTCATTCACATTAGGATCATATTGGTCTTTGTGCTCCCTTAGAAGGTTTCCCATTTAGGGACCTGGGTCTTCCATTGGATCGGCGTATTTGGGAGAGACCTCAGGGAGCCCATGCTAACTACTGAGACTCCTTTTCCTCTTGTGTCCTGGCCATACACGCCTGCCCTCACCAGTTTTGGGAGGATAGTCCTGGTGTGTGACTTGGGATATTGCAATTATGTGGTTGTGAGGAGAGGAAGAGCAAGCCCAGCTGACTCCATAAGTTGTCAAACGTATGTGAAATAAAAATTCTGCAGTCCATGGGGAAGCTGCAGCTTCTCAATGCTTGTTTTTGTAGTAGATTCATATAAAGAAAAGATCATAGTACCTTTGACTGAAAACTCTTCTGAAAACTCTGACAGTTAATGTCCCGGTACAAGCAGCTGCACGTCGAAAACTTGAGAATCTGACCTCTGTTTTGATACCCTTGGAAGAAGTAAGAGTTTTGGAAAAATCTGGCCTAGTTGTCATTCTGAAGGCTAAAAATACAGCTTTATATGTGCAATTCACGTCACTTCTGTATTTAACAGTACTCAGTGCGGCAATGCCACCATATGGCGTAGTCCTCTTAATTATATCAGTATTTAAATGACAACACCAACAGGAGCTCAAGGAAACACAGCGATCATGAGTCAGAATGTGGGTAACAGTGCCAGCTACAGATATCCTCAGAGGAAGAGTGGGAAACGCCTGAGGGAATTCATTAGTTTCTAACATCCTTTCCCATTACTTTCAAGCTCCTAATTTATGTCTGCAGGATTCACCAACAGATTCACATCTCCCCACTTCTTTAGCACTGTAGGATAAGATTTCCCACCCCCTGAATCCCTTGCAATATGAAATGTGAAGTTCAATGCGCAAGAGAGATGTAAGACAATGGAGTTTACTCTGAGTTTCTCTGCCCAAGCATCCTACCTTAAAGGGCAGAGAACACCTCAATGCATAGGGATGCAGTTGTGCCAGGATCCTCATCAAATTCTTATCAGAGGAGGAATTTTCTCCCAGTTTCTGTTTTTTATGCAGCATGTGTGAAACTTACAGCAATTTTTCACCAAACTACTCTAAATCCAAACTTCATGCAGACTATTTGCATCCTTCATTTTGTGTATCCTACTGATTCTAGAAAAACCTGAGACCTGGAATTAGGCTTGTTCCATTCTGTTCCTATAAAAGCTGCTCTGGCGCTACTTGCACGTGTAAATGTTCGCAAAAGGTGATGCAAATACTGGATATAACAGTTCCCAACATTTTGGTATTCAAATGGCAGATCAGAACTGCACTAACTCTACCATCTTGGAAAGCTCCTGCATGAGTATCCACTTTACCTTTGACTGGTCGATGAGAGGAAGGCTGTGGATGTGGTGTACCTGGATTTCACTAAAGCATTCGACACGGTCTCCCATGATACACTCCTGGCAATGATGGCAGCAAGGGGCTTTGACAGGAATATTCTACGCTGGGTCAGGAACTGGTTGGATCCCACAGAGTGATAGCAAATGGTGTCGCATCTAGTAGGCGACCAGTTACTAGTGGTGTCCCCCAAGGGTCGGTGTTGGGTCCGGTCCTGTTCAACATCTTCATTGATGATATTGATGATGGGATGGAGTCCATCATGAGCAAATTTGCAGATGACACCAAGCTTGGAGCTCATGTTGATCTGTTAGAGGGTAGGAGGGCCCTGCAGAGGGATCTGGACAGACTGGAGAGATGGGCAGACTCCAATAAGATGAGTTTTAACAAGTCTAAGGGTCGGGTTCTGCATTTTGGTTATAACAATCCCAGGCAGAACTACAGGCTGGGAATGGAGTT
>VXBP01007181.1:37631-88104 GCA_013400115.1 Rhinopomastus cyanomelas | reverse complement strand
CTTGAGATGCCCTCCAGCAGGAGCTGCTCCATCATTTTTCCAGGGACGGAGGTGAGGCTGACTGGTCTATAGTTTTCTGGAACTTCTTTCTTGCCCTTCTTGAAGACTGGAGTGACACTGGCTCTCCTCCAGTCCTCAGGCACCTCTCCTGTCTGCCACGATTTGGCAAAGATGATAGATAGCGGGAGGGCAATAATATCAGCCAGTTCTCTCAGCACCCTTGGGTGCATCTCATCAGGGCCCATGGACTTGTTAATGTTCAATTTGCATAGCTGATCCCTAACCCAGTCCACGCTGACCAGTGGGGAGCACTCCCTCCTCCAGGCTTCCTCTCCCTCATCCAAGTTCTGGGGGTCATAGTATAGTGCAGTGTTTGGTGCTTCATGACCCTGAGCACTTGGCCATTATTCCAAGCAAGCCCTTGAGTATATGCTAGTCCTTAAGCTGGTGAACCAAGGAACAGGTCTGAACTTTCAGCATAAATACAGCGCTATCTCTCTACTATTTCTCTAGGCAAATAAAAGACTTCTTGAAGAAGTTGGACTTTATCATAAATTAGCCAACCATTCCACGTTTAGACGGGTAAATTGTGTTTATAAAAAATACATACATATAAAATTTGAATGATCTCTTAAGCTAAAAGTCATGCTTTTATTGCCATACTGTTAGCAGAGTCATCAACTTCTAAATACGATCTTCCTATCATTTTGGAAGGATACTGTACAATGCTAAATATTTCAAACAAATCCTCCATTGTAAGATTCATAGAACTCAAATTCCTGAATACTGTGTCACTTGCAAAAACGTTTTGGACCAGACCCAGCAACATTTCTTAGATGAATCATCTGTGTGTTTAGTGTCACCTAATATGTGCAGGTCTGTTCAATACAAAGCCACATTAAGATTTTTTAAGAAATTATTTTCATATGAATTTCCCATAAATTGTTTTATTAAAATGCCTGTTTGTCTGTTTTTTCTGACAAAAATTAGACTGCTTCTTTTTTCTAACTTTTTTGATGGAGTCTTAAGGAGTTTAAACAAGCTACACCATTGAGGAAGCTGCTATGAAAGTACACAAGATAACGCTGGCGTGTTCCAAACTGTACCCTTATTACCATATGTTCAGTGATCAGAAATCCTAATATTTTCCTTGGAACATTGCAAGTATTATGTACTTTAGAGCTGTGATACGGTTCTTTAGCTACTGTGTGTACTGAAAACTGTGGCAAAAAAACTCCATCCAAACAGTTCTGATTTTACAAAGATGGAGACAAAGGAAGTAATGATTTCAAGTGTACATTCTGCTTACTTCTCGAAATAATGTTCTGCTGTACCTTGGATTACTGACCAGAACTGAATTATGTCCATCTAAAATAACACTGCTTATTTCTGGTGGTTGAGTTTTGGCTTTGTTTTAGTTGGTTGGATGATTGGGGGTGTTTTGGTGGTTTGCTTGTTTGTTTGTTTTTTCAGGAAACTGACTGAGTGCTTCTGAAGCCTTTAATGTAGAAATAAATTCAGCATGTTAGTCTGTGAGTAGTATAATTTTCTTCAGAAGAGAGAGTGCCTACTAATAATGGATAGAAAGATAACCTCCTCATTTCTAAAAGTATAAAAAATAAACACGGAGTAAATCAGTTATGAGACCAATCTCGTGCTATAAAGATAGTAAGAGTGACTTTGCACATACAAATAGTTCCTTGATCTTAAATTAAAAGTACTAGTTTTACTGTTTAAAAGAAATAAAAAAGTGGAAATAGTAATTTAATTGTAAAATTCAGAGACCCTGGTTGACTCAGTGGGTAGAGCATGAGACTCTGAATTCTGGGGTCATGGGGTTGAGCCCCATGTAGGACATCTTGAGACGTTACTGTAGGCTGACCCTGCTCCAGCAGGGGGGGTTGGACTTAGATGATCTTTCAAGGTCCCTTCCAACCTGTAAGATTCTGTGATTTTGTGATTCTGTTTTTACTGAAGAAAAAAAATTCTAAAGATTAAAGAGCTCCAATATTTTTGAAGGTTTTTGTAGTTGCTTTCTAGATTTGATTAGGAATAAATACATTGTATCAGTGGAAAAAAACCAATTGTGAGAAAAGGTTCAGAAGAGGATGTCTCAGTTTGGAAAGAAGCGTACAAAAAAGGTGGAGAGGAACTTCTTAGCATGTCAGGTAGTGACAGGACTAGGGGGAATGGAGCAACGCTGGAGATGGGTAGATTTAGACTGGATGTGAGGAGGAAGTTGTTCATGGTGAGCATGGTGAGAGCCTGGAATGGGTTGCCCAGGAAGGTGGTGGAGGTCCCGTCCTTGGAGGTGTTTAAGGCAAGGCTGGATGAAGCTTTGTCCAGCCTGACCTAGGGTGGGATGTCCCTGCCCACAGCAGGGGAGTTGGAACTGGATGATCCTGTGGTCCCTTCTAACCCTGACTGACTGTGTGACTTGGTCTGGGTGATCCTGCTGTGGCAGGGGGATGGGACTGGATGATCTTTCGAGGTCCCTTCCAATCCCTAATGATTCTATGGTTCTATGATTCTAAAAACAAAGAGGTGAAAAGAACTGAGGCGCGGCATGTAGCCTTGGTGCAGAGGTGAAATGTTTACATGAGAAAAGGTGAAAAGAGCTCACAAACCAGAGCAGGAACCTTCCTTCTTAGGGGTGTGTTGGCAAAGGGAGAAAGTTCCCTGATTACAACTTCTCCTTTGTGTGGTGGTTCAGATAACGACATTAGGACGTTGGTGTTGTGGCAGCAGTCGCACTGTAGACACTGAGAGCCTGACCTTGGTGCAAAGCCAAAAAGACGCCAGTGTAAGGGCCAGGGAGGAGATTGGAAAGCTGGGACTGCACAAAAGGGAGTTCTGTCATCTTCAGCAACAGAAGTACTGGCTGCATCTCTCCCTCTGTAGCCAAAATGTCTGCCACTGTGTCTGCCTGGCACTTCAGCGAAAGGAAAGAAGTAGAGCTGCCAAAGGTGTCAAAGGTTGCACATAATTAAATGCTGCAGGCTTTCTGTGTAGAACATTTGAGTTGCTGACAGGGTGGATTATCTTTTTTAAAACAGTATATGATAGCTTCAAAATACACTATTTCCTCAGCATCAGACAGGCTGACTTGTGATATTTCCTGAAGAATAAATGCAAGCTGTAACCATCTGCGTCGGGAATCTTCGCCCATGCCTTCACACAGTTATTTCTTCTATAACTTCTTTTAGCTTTTTTTTTCTTTGCATGTGAATGTTTATTAATATAGAAGATATGAAGCTCCAGCTGGAAAAATGGTTTCTCTTTTTAAAAAAAAATCTAATCCAATTTACTTTTAATCTTATGAATCTCCAGTCCCACTTTCTGACAGCTGATACTTGAATGCTTGTATTCTGCTCGATAGGTTGTAATTATTCACTTCCTTTCTCTTCAGTAAGGTGTTATCACAGTGTCTGCACTGTCTAACCATGCTGGGTGGTGTTAGAGCAACTGCTATTTTAGGGATAATAAATGTGTTAATAAATATAATTGTTAACTTCTTTTTTTTTTCAAAGAGCAATGATTTAAATCCCTAACTTGATCTTTGATTTTTTTTTTAAGAGATATGCTAGATACCAGTTCCTGAAGCCAGTTCTCAACATTTGCTGTAAAGGTGGTCTACCTTTGGGGGGGCACGTTTTCCCTATATTTCAGAATATTTTGAAAAATACTTTGTGTTTTCAAGATTCCAAGAAAAAATATTAATTGCATCACAGTGTTGTTTTTTCTTTTTGTGATGAAGTCTGTTATAATGGTTGCTGCCAGATTGCTGTGAGGAGCTTTAGGCTTACACTGTCACCAGAAAATGCTTTGATCAATGGTTCTTCCTGACCCGTGCAGTGTAAATGATTAACTAGTGGTTTAAATATTTGAGAGCTAACTACGTGCCATTTACTCGCTTTCCACACGCACAACATTTCTCTCTTCCACACCCACAGAAGAAAGCCTGCGTGGCTATGTCTCCTGTAGGCTAAAAAAACAAGAAGAGTTTGTTGTTGGTGACACGATTGTTCCTATCTTGATTGTATTAAAAGCCATAGATGAGTCACTAGATACTACTGTACAAGCAAAGGCAAGACCAGCAATTACTTATTCAAGGAAGAAGGCTCCTACTTCAACTCGATTGACTTCTAATTGGTTAACTAGTAGCAGGTTACAGGAATGATGAATTTATGCTAAGAACTTTCTGTAGTGGTTGTGAGTAACACGGTGTTAGCCCTTTTAATTTCACTCTCCTGCCAACTTGGAAAATAGCGACAATAATGGTGGTGTGACTTGACCTGGAACAGAACAGAGAAGAAAAGTGTGTGTTTTCTTCAGTGTTAGAGGAAATGTATGTCTCACATACATATGATCTGCAAATAATAGGTAGTAGTTGTTATATATCATGTTTGTAGGCCATCATGAACCTCATGAATTTAACAAGGCCAAGTGTAAAGTACCACACTTGGGTTGGAGCAACTTTTAGTATCAGTATAGGCTGGGAGATGACATGACTGAGAGCAGCCCACCAGAAAAGGACTCCAGGGTGCCACTGGATGAAAGGCTGGACATAAGCCAACGGTGTGCCCTCACAGCCCAGAAGGCAAATGGCATGAAAAAAAGACTGTGGCCAGCAGATCAGGGGAGGTGATTCTCTCACTCTGCTTCACTCTTGTGAGACCCCACCTGGAGTTCTGGTCCAATTCTGGGGTCCAAACTGTCCAAGAAGGATATATACCTTTTGGACCAGATCCACAGTAGGCCACAAAAATGATCAGAGGGCTGGAACACCTCTGCTATGAGGACAGGCTGCAAGAGCTGGGGTGGTTCAGCCTGGAGAAAAGGCATCTACAAGGTGACCTTATTGCAGCCTTTCAGTACTTAAAGGAAATCTACCAGAAAGATGGAGGGGGAAGTTTAAGGAAGGCCTGTTGGGACAGACAATGGTTTTAGACTAAAAGAGAGGAGATCTATGTTAGATGTAAGAGAAAAGTTGAGGGTTGCCTCAGAAAATGAGGGTTGCCTGGAGGGCTGGTGGAGGCCCCATCCCTTGGGACATTCAAGGTAAGCCTGGATGAGGATCCGAGCAACATGAACAAGCTGAAGATGCCCCTGCTCACTGCAGGGACATTAGACCAGATAACCTTTGAAAGTCCCTTCCAACCCAGTGCATTCTGTGACTCTATTTGTGATTCTATGTAAGTTTAGTGCTCTTTTAAGAGAAGTAAAGGGTCTCACGGATCCAGTGTGTTTCAGTGTCTTAATGTCCTTGAAAGGAGGGGTATTTTTGTCTTGAGCATGAATTTTGTGGATTTAGAATCATAGAATCATTAGGGATTGGAAGGGACCTTCAAAGATCGTCTAGTCCAATCCCCCTGCCACAGCAGGATCACCCAGACCAAGTCATAGAGTCAGTCAGGGTTAGAAGGGACCACAGGAATTTAGTTTAGTAATTTTACTTTGTTTAAGCACTTCTGCAATCTGTACTAAATGATAATGCAGTTCTGTTCACAGGAAAAAATTTCTGTATGTACCAATGAGGTGGAGAAACTCTTTAAAAGTTTAATTTTTGTGTAAGTTATGCCATGCACAACCTCCTTAAAAACACGATGGCAAGCTGACATTTTGTACGCTTGATGCAGTACATTAAATTCTACATTTTGACACTCTAAAATAATAGAATTGAGGTAAGAGAGCTTTCAGAATCACTTTTTATTTTTAAAAAATTAAAACATTACTTAAACACAAGATTCTCTGGAACATAAAACAAGATTCTCAGGAACGTAACCAAGCAAATTCTTGTGTCATGAAACTATTTTGTCTCCAGTATCTTCTGTTACTTGCTTATTACATGCTTAACCCTCAATCTCAGAGAGTTATTCCCACTGTTTTCTTTTCAGAGATGTTTGGCACTTGCCCTCTATATTTTGCACAATGCAAGTGTTACAGCCCTGAAGTAGCCATTTTACAGCTAACTTTCACTTTCTGTATCTCTTCAGCTCCTTGGTGAGCGTGATTAAGATTTGATACCCTTCTTTTTAAGAAAAGAAAGTGGAACGTTTATATGAGCTCACCTTCACTCAGGTGATACTTAGGAATTTGAGTCGTGTTCTTCTCCATGTTTATGGTGAGAAAAAACACCCATCTGCAGAAAGCTGCTGAATGTTAAAGTTCTGGAGAGATGACTCCTTTTGATTAAAAATCTGACTTTTTGACAGGACGCTCTAGTGTAAGAACGACTAAAGCCTCTACAGGATGTTCCTCCTACATTTTTAGGCAACTAATGAGTCAGTCTGAAAGGTTCAGTGTAATCATCTTACCTGCTTACTCATCAGTTGTCACTAATGCAGCTCTAGACAGCTCAGACAGCTGGAGTAAATCGAGGGCTGTTCCTCTTCATGATGTGCTTTATAGTGTTAGTAGGGTACCCAGCCATTGCTGCTGCCACTCCTGTTGCTCTGGCTATTCAATGAAACCACATAATTTATCATGCCTAAAGCTACCTGTGGAAAAGGTCACACCTGCATCGTGTCCAAACGTTGTCTAGCACCGTCTACTGGAAATAGTCACTGTCACTCAGAAATAGTAATATCACAGCCAAGCACTATTGAAGAAATGAAGAAGTGGAGATCCAGATGTGAATGAAGACTTTAATATTTGTTTAGCTATATCTGCACATAACTAAACAATGTTTACGTGACAGAATATGTCCTGTACAATGTTCTCAACTATTTGCAGAGCCTTGAGAAGAAAAAAGACCACTTGCAAAGAAACTCAGTAGTTAATATTTGGAACAAATATGTTGCAGCCATCCATTGCAATTTTTCACCAACTATAATTATAAACATCATCCAAGAGAAAAGAAATGACAGAGGGAAAATACTCACGTAAAGCCCTCAGAAGCTGAACCCTCCCTCCCATGCCATTATTAGACAACTGTGTGTTCAAGTGTTGTCATGTGTAAATCTGTGCAAAATATCTTACTGAATATTTTATGTGCCAGTTTGATGTAATAGCGATAGATTATTTGGATTTATTTGCAAATACAAGTGACATTATCTGGCATTTTTTCATGAGCCAGCAGTTAAAATGTCCAAAAAGAAGCTACAAATTGAAGTTAAAATCTACTTTTTTTTCTAATTCAGTACAAGTGCTGTGGCAGGGGGTTTGGACTAGATGATTTTCGAGGTCCCTTCCAATTCCTAATGATTCTATGATTCTATAGGTGTGTGAGCTGAGCCCACTTCTCAGACAGTTGTCATTATTGTGAGGCTTGGTGAGTTGGTCACCTTCAGACTCTGCAGCTAATGCACTTTCTCAATGAAGTGTTTGTTTCTCTGTTTCTTGAGATAGTGTGAAAATATGAGTGATCAAGAGTCTAGTAATTTTTATTTGAAATGGTGAAACACTTTGTTTGCAAACCACGTATCAATATTTTTAATACTGCAGAGCGTTGGAGACATCTTGAAGTATATGTAGAGTAACGGTTTGACCGCTGTCTTGGCGAGCACTAATGAAAGGTAAGCCTCACCACAGTTCTGCAGGATCTGACAGCCTTACCAAGTGATATTTTCATGTCCTTGCAAGGTTAAGGAGGTTGGTATTCCTGAATTCAATTTTTTTGGCAGAAATAAATGACTTTGAAGTGATTAATAGAGAGAATCTTTTTTTCTTTGGTGAGTGACAATGAATTACCAAGCTAACAAATTTTGTAAATTTGAATGCAACAGAAAGGAAGCAATTAATTTGAGTATCAGAACAGGATCAGATATGATATCTAACCTTCCATTTTATTTTTGTCACCATAGAAATGTCTTCTGCTGGCTGATTTTTTTGTTTACATTTGAAATCAATGACTACATATGGCTAAATTCTTGACTGAAGCAGAAGAAACTTTTTATTGAAGCACAATCAGCTGTCATAAAGACTGAAAATATCCACCTTGGAGTCCTGAGACTCAAGTTTCTGCTTCGCTCAACTTCTTAAGTCAAAACCAATCTCAGCTATAACCAAATAGTTCACATACTTTGCTAGATTTTTGTGCAAGGATCCCATCCTAGAATAGTTAGCGAAGTTTAAGTTACCTTGTGTTTATAATTTTAATGCTTAAATTTAGTGAAAATTGTACCTGTGTTTCTTTCACATCAGTAACAATATCTGCTCTGAATTCAACAAATTAGAAGACTCCAAAATAGCTTGGTGTTTCCTTTGGACATCAGACTGCTTTTGCACATCTATAAACCCCACTTCTTTTAAGAAAACTGCATGGCTGACAGCAAGGAGCAAGATTTTACAGTTGTAAGCCAGCGGGAGTTCTGCTTTTGACTGGAGTCAGAAGCAGAACAGAGCAGAGGTTGTGTTCCCTCCCATAGGACACTGTCAGACCGGAGACAGTCATTGTTTTGGAATCTTTCAGTTCGAATCTTTTGCTTCAACAAACTCAGAGGTCTTTGACTCGGAACGGCTTAAACAATAGCTCACTGAAGAGCGGCTGAGCATATGGCCCATTTTCACTTTCTCACTGCCCGAATATTGTTCTTTAAAAAATTAACTTACAAACCCATGGCAACACCACAGATCAAATACATTTGCAGAGTATCTTTAAGTAAATGGAGACATTTGTAAAGTATGATCATATATTTATGAATTGGAGAAGAGATTGTGCTGCAGTTGAGATTAAAAAAGATGATTCAGCAGGATGGCCATGAGCCAGCAATGTGTTCTTGTGGCCAAGAGGGCCAACAGCATCCTGGGGTGGATCAGAAGTGGGGTGGTTAGCAGATCAAGAGAGGTTCTTTTCCCCCTCTACTCTGCCCTGGCAAGACGACATCTGGAGTATTGGGTCCAGTTCTGGGGCCCTCAGTTCAAGAAGAAGAGCTGCTGGAGGGAGTCCAGCGTAGGGCAACGAGGATGATGGGGGAGGTGGAGTGCGTCCCTTATGAGGAGAGGCTGAGGGAGCTGGGTCTTTTTAGCTTGGAGAAGAGGAGACTGAGGGGTGACATCATTAATGTCTATAAATATGTGAAGGGTGGGTGTCAGGAAGATGGAGCCAGGCTCTTCTCAGTGTCATCTAGTGATAGGACAAGGGGCAATGGTTGTAAACTGGAACATAGGAGTTTCCACATAGATATGAGAAGGAACTTCTTCCCAATGAGGGTAACAGAGCATTGGAAGGGGCTGCCCAGGGAGGTTGTAGAGTCTCCTTCTCTGGAGATGTTCAAGACCCGCCTGGATGTGTTCCTGTGTGACTTGGTCTAGGTGATCCTGGTGTGTCAGGGGGATTGGACTAGATGATCTTTTGAGGTTCCTTCCAATCCCTAGTGATTCCATGATTCTATGATTCATAATAAGTGAATAGCAAAGGCCTGTATTGTAAATTTATGTGAAATCTGTTTCCATTGAATAGTAAAAATCCTTTATACTGGATGCATGCAGCTAGAACCGTGAATTTACAATTTCTGAGACCAATACTTATGAACATTTCAAATATTTTTTTGAGGATATTTGGAATACTTTTTTCCAGAGCATCCTTGCAGCCAAACTAGGGCAGTGTGATCTGGACGATCAGGTAGTGAGGTGGATTGCGAACTGGCTCCAGGATAAAAGCCAGAGAGTGGTGGTCAATGGGACCGAGTCTAGTTGGAGGTCTGTATCTAGTGGAGACCCCCAGGGGTCGGTACTGTGACCAGTATGATGCAATCTATTCGTTAATGACTTAGATGAGGGATTAGAGTGCACTCTCAGCAAGTTTGCTGATGACACAAAGCTGAGAGCAGTGGCCAACATCCCAGCAGGCTGTGCTGCCACTGATCAGGACCTGGACAGGCTGGAGAGCTGAGCAGGGAGAAATGTAATGAACTATAACAAGTGCAAATGTAGAGTGTTGCATCTGGGCAGGAACAACCCCAGGTCCCAGTATAGGTTGGGGACTAAGCTGTTGGAGAGCAGTTTAGGAGAAAGGGACTTGGGATAGGATAGGGGCAATGGTTGTAAGCAAGAACATAGGAAGTTCCACATGAATATGAGAAGGAACTTCTTTCCAGTGAGGATGATGGAGCACTAGAACAGGCTGCCCAGGGAGGCTGTGGAGTCTCCTTCACTGGAGATGTTTAAAACCCACCTGGATGTGTTCCTGTGTGACTTGGTCTAGTTGATCCTGCTGTGGCAGGGGGATTGGACTAGATGATCTTTCGAGGTCCCTTCCAATACCTAATGATTCTATGATTTCCCTTTCAGTGTTTTTGCTGATGGGCTTATGCATGACAAGTCCTGCAGGCTGAAACTATGGCAAATACAACTGATGAGACACTAACTTGTTTTCATTTGTCAGCAACTGAAACTCATTTGCACAGTGAAGAGCTTATTAACACAACTTTCTACTAAATGGCAGAGGAAAAAACAGCGCACTGTATTTATTAGCGAGCACATCTTTCATCCAGGGCTTTAAAATTATTTCTCAAATCAAGTTTTCTGACCCTGTTTTAAAGTTAAGTGTGAGACAGGTGAACTAAACATTTTATTTTAGCACTTTTGTTTGAAACACAGACACACAAAAGTGCTGATCCTGCAGAGAGGGGAATGGTGCTCCATGGGATGCACCATGCTCAGTTCACGACCAGGTCGTACAGACAAGTGAGGCTTCTGAAGCAAGTGTCTGTAATCACAGCATTGCACTTCATCTCTCACACTTCCAGATGATGATGTGAGGCTCACACTGCTTGTGGCCACTGAAGAGGCCTGATCTGCTGCACCTGTTGTGCCTCAAGCTTCTGTATGTACCTCACCTGCTATTTGGTTGCTTTTTGATCATCTAAATTTCGGCAAGATTTTGCCCTATTTTATTGAGCTTGTTTTTAGATGCTGAGCAGTAGTGTGATAGCAGTTATATGTCCTGTGAATGTATGTATGTGTGCATATAAACATGTATGTATATATATATTTATAACTGTTATAACTGTAGTCTGCTTCTCTGTTTTCTATGAAAAATTGTAAGATATCATGGTTTTGAGAAATCCTTGGGCTACACCTGGGGAAAGCATGCTGACTTTGCCAGATATGCATTTAGAGGCAGAGTAATTAAAGCAGCTGGGTTTGCAGGTGGTAGGGGAGAATATTTCTTGATTTATTCTTGAGAAGAGCTGAGTTATAGGGCTCAATCACTTTTTTAACATGAGCACATTTACCAAATGCCGCAGTTGGGGTGGGCACGTGACACAGAGTACAGACCGATGTGCAAGCAGTTGGAGAAGATACTTTATTCAGCACAGCTTGTTCTTTTTATACCCTTTCTGCCCACAGGTGTCCTTATTTGATTGGTACCACACATATAAAGACAAGTGGCCACTGGCGTCCGGCTTCATATGCCACTTGCTCCATCTCTGTGCCAAGTTTCTCCTAGCGCCATCGGTTGTTTACATTCTTTGGAGATTTCTGAGTCCTTGTTCTTAAGGGTACACTTTAATCTGTCCAAGGTCAAACTCTTCTGCTTCAGTCAGAGGGTCTACAGACCCACTGTAGCCCACCCACAACCAAAGTCCAGAACCATAGAGTTGATTAAAATGAGAAACAGAATAATTAATATTTTTGAGAAAACCTCAAGAACTCCTTTATAGGAGTTCTCTAACAAGAAAGTGTATTTTTTCATAGTTCCCAACCCCTTTTCAGATACTGCTTAGCTCAGAAATTCCCTTACACTTTTTCTCAAGGCCATTTCCCACTCCTTCATCAGGCTTGATTTTTCTTCCAGATCAGCATTCCACTTGTTGGTTTTCTTTTCCTTTCTGAGTTGTTAAGCTTTTACCACCAAACAGTGCTTTGAGTGAGTCTTCTTCAAGCCTCTTTATGAACCTCTGTTCTGGTGAATGTTACCATCCTTTGACCTCACCTAAAGTAGTCAGGTTGGTTTAATTTTTTGAGCAAGTACAAGCAGCTGTTTCACAAAAGCATTACCAAAACTAAGTTCATTTGAAATAGTTATGGTAATGCAGAAAGCAACACACACCATGAAGTAAGTTACACAGTGCTAAGATGAACATTTTATGTATTCTTGTTTAGGAAAACTTGTGATGGAACTGGTGAATTAGTGGAGACAAGCTCATGATGTATCGCACAGCTTTAACCCAAGCTGTACATGTACCATGCATTTCCTGTCCAAGCTTTTCACAAAGAAGAGCTCTGCTAAGAGTGATTCACGTGGCAGAAGGAGGAGGGTACAAATGACACATTGGTTACAATTTCATTGCAGTTCATGAAATATCTCTGGCAAACAGCACAGACTGCTAGACCAGATGCCAGTAATGTTAATGTGTGTCTTTAAGGTCATATTTAACTTACTTTCTTTTTGAAAAGACTCATAGAGTCATAGAATCATTAGGGATTGGAAGGGACCCAAAAGATCATCTAGTCCAACCCCCCTGCACCAGCAGGATCACCCAGACCAAGTCGCACAGGAACACATCCAGGTGGGTTTTAAACATCTCCAGTGAAGGAGACTCCACAACTTCCCTGGGCAGCCTGTTCCAGTGCTCTGTCACTCTCACTGTGAAGTAGTTTCTTCTCATATTTACATGGAACCTCCTGTTGAACTTGGTTTCTGGCATTCTGAGAGGGAAAAAAGAGATTTTTATTACACCAGCCTGAACACAAGAAGCATATTGTCATGAGCTCTCAGTACACTGCCACAGTTGTTCCAGTAGCTGCCTCTATGCCGCTCTCTCTGTAAAAGTCAGTTGGTATAAACCTTTTAAAAGTACAAACAGAATCAGTTGTTCAGTAGTTTTGTTCAAGTTTACAGAGGGTGAAGTTAGTTCATATACTTCTCTCCTGTTCCTGGTTCTTCTAGAGGCTTTAAAAATATTTTTTAAGTAACAGTAGTTTTCTTCACAGTCTATGTAGAATTCACCCTTCTCTGTTACACAGGTGCAGTATTTTAAAATTCATAAAGCATGAGCTATGTCTTGCCAAGTAAGGAGTCTTCCCTTTTGTTAAACACACATGTTAGCTTAAGTGCCTTTCTTCACAGACAGCTTATCACATAGGACAGAATGAATTATGTCTAAAGAGCAGATGGCTTGGTTTGATGGAATGTGCTGCATTGAAGGGAGAGGATTGACTGGTTTGACAAAATGTATTCTGTGGATGGATTAGGCACAGGAGAGTGAATTGTTTTGTGTTGTCTGTGGAAAACACCACTGAATTGATTTTAAGATGCTGAGTATGGAATGGAGTGCTTTAAAATGTGCACTTTATTGATCAAACAGATTGAGAGACCTGACAAAAAGTAAAATGTGCCCACAAAACTCATTCTGTCAATGGGGATGTTTTTCATCTACCTGCATCCTCAACAAATTGTGTTTTCTTACATACTTCATATGCTCTTATCAGCACAATACCACTTTCTCCCAATTTCTTTTTCCTCTGACAATAAAAAGTGTTTGGTGAAATTTCTTGATGTGACAGATTTCATAGGCAGTGAATGTCTCAGCTGCTCCTGTTTGGTACGTAATTCTCTGGCCTAGACAAGGGCCAGTGGTAGACCTCAAGTACCTGAGTATTTGGGTTCAAGCTCTTCTGCTACAGATTCATCCAACTGCATTCAGCGAGTGACATACAGGTGAAAACCCAGCAAGGCGTGTGCAGAAAGCACATGTTGTGTTGAAATGCCTGACGCAGGGGTGCAGTGAAAGTCACAATTCTAGAATGTCTGGTGTTGATTAGGTGTCTGCTAATGGTGCTCACAAATGCCAAATGCTGAGGGAAGAGGAAAGATAGCTAGAGCAAAATGAGAGCTCTTGGAGGTGCAGCCACAGCTCCCATCCACAGATCCGTGCTTGTTGATGCTCAGGATAGATGTCCAGCATAGATGCCTGTGGCAGGGCAGGCTGTTTGGGGAGAAGTACTCTAGCAGCTCAGGTGCTTGATGTTTACTTTTAGGAAGATTTGGTTCTTATCCACAGCATGTGTACCTGCTTTGTGAGTTACCTGACTGAGCTTTGCTCTTCCTTTCTAGAATAGAGCTAGTCATGCTAAGCTCCTGCAAGTATTGAGATAGTAACTATATCAGGAGCACAAGGGACTTACATAGGTACATCCAGTTTAGCAGAAAAATGAACAAAGAGCTTTTAAAGGGTGAATGGATTGTGTCTGCAATCTCTAATGCAACAGAATCTAATGTACATCATGGGTTGAGTCTGTGCTGGCCACAAGACATAAATGAGAGATGATCTAGACTAGTCCTTGTTCCAACCACCAATATGGAACCCAAACCCCTTGCTGGAAGTTACATCACCGTCTCCACAGATGCTGTGGAACCAGATCTGGCAGGAACCAGATGCAGGGGTTTGATTCAGGAATATGCAGATCGGCTTTGAAGACAGAACACACAGAGTCCTCCTCAGGTGCCAGCCAAGAGGGAAGGAGGTCAAAAAGGGAAATGGAAGAAGAGAGAAGTGGAAGCAACTGACCCCCATGGTCACTTAGCTTTAGACCCTATATGATGTATATGGGATGAATACTCTGTTGGTCACTCTAAGGGCACCTGTCCTGTCTGCTCCTCCCCACAGGTGCCGCTTCTCACTTACTGCACCCCAACGTGGCCCACAAGATTTAGCAGTGATCTTGGTCTTCACTGGAGAAGGTATAAGCAAGAGCCATTCTGCGTTCCTTTTCCTAATAGTAGCTGTAAATATCAAATGCTACCACTTCTAGAGGTAGACATTGTCTGCACAAATATGCTGTTGACTGCAGAAAGTGCAGTTAGGACAGACTGAGCTGAAAACTAAAATTGCTGCACTAAATTAGTTCTGTCCTAACTCCAACCAGGACAACATAAAAGAAGAATACAAGCTCTATTTTTTACTTTTTCTCCTTTAGCAAGGAGTACTTTTACAAGGCAAATCCTGACTCAGTTTTACCAAGAGAAATCCAAGGCCATTAACTGATGTGGAGAAAACTTCTTTTCTAAAGCAAACAAATGCAAATAATTGACCCATAATGACACATTGCATTTCACAGTGGGGCTGGTTTAGGAGAACTGAGGAACTCCTGTGTGGGATTGTTTCCAGATAAAGTCAGTAGAAGTCAGTCTAGAGTGCTCCTTGCAAAGCCACTTGAATAATGCCTGTGAGCAAGCAAGCATGTTGAAAGTTTAATTTCAGAAAAGTATGTCATTGGCACAAGCTTTTGAACTAGCAAATGCTTTATGGAATGTTTTTATTTTGGTCCCTGTTTCAAAATTGTTATCCTGCCTGTTTTCTATCAAACGCTCTCATAAAAGTTCATAATGCTGCATAATAGGGCTAGGTTGAAGTGTTTATGAATTG
Organism: Rhinopomastus cyanomelas; assembly: GCA_013400115.1. Lineage (NCBI taxonomy): Eukaryota > Metazoa > Chordata > Aves > Bucerotiformes > Rhinopomastidae > Rhinopomastus > Rhinopomastus cyanomelas. The sequence continues at coordinate 72,787 of VXBP01007181.1, read as the reverse complement.
TTAATGAATGATGTTAACTGACCAAAGTTAATAACAATTCATTAAAATTCATAAAATGGTTCATGTATATTTCATTGCAAACATAAAATGAAATACTTTTCTAAGCATGGATGTTTCTTGAAACCTAAAATTGGGAATTTTCACAAACATTAATTAGTGGAAACCTGAAGGAAAAAAGTTATGATGAATGTACAGTTTGAGCTACTTTAAATAACTTCTTTATAAGTTCATAAATTATTCAGCACAAACCACTTATGTAATATTTCTTAAAGGTAAAAGAGCATCCTTTCAGGCTTGATTGCCCTTTCCTTAGAGAAAAATAACTCTGCTACTTTACTGGAACCAAGTAACAAAAATAAATGTATTTGTACCCCCAGGGCAGGCATCTGTTACTTCCTAAAGTAAAGAAATACTCAAGGAACATATGGTTGAAAGGACTTTTCTTCTTTTAGAAGAAAAGGTGATGTATATGCAACTGAGGCAGGAAACAAGGAAGTATTTGCTTCAGCCAATAGACTGCCACCACATTTTTATGTAAAATTAAGTGTTTATGTAAAATTAAGTTTTTGAGAAGAGCACTGGCTGAACAAAACTAGAGGTAAAATCAATTTGTCTTCTGAATGCAGAAGGAAGTTAGGCCTTATTAGCTGGGTAACAAAATTTGCTTGGACATCATTCTGAATATTTGGTCAGCACAGATGGTCTTGGTCAGGTGGGGATAGGGGGTAAAAGTTACTCACATATACAGAGAGTATATTTCAGAACTGTACATACCAGATCCAGAAAGACCTGTGAACTAGATATTGGGCTCAGCATTTGAAGTCAACAATTAAATTTGAAAGAAAGTCATCAACACTAATAATGAGGATTTATTAAATGCTGAATGTGATCAGAATTCAAATGTGCTAGCTAAAACACTGTGGATTTTGCATAGGCTAGATCTTTCCTTTCTAGAGAAATTCTTAATTATTCTTCATTTTTCAACTCAGGGAATAAGTCTGGGGAGGATGTCATAGTCGTGCTGCCCAGACAGCTTAGAGCATAAGAATCATCGTGAGTCTTTGCTGGAATGGTTGCTCTTGCTAAAAAAGAGTGGGGTTTTTTTAATTTTTCTCTGGGGCTGACAAGAGAAATGTAGTTCATTCTCTCATTTATTTTTTTTCCTCTTTTGGGTAAGGATTATGACATTTGCAACTTCTGCCTTTTTTTAAGATGCATTAACCCCAGACTTCGAATGAAGCAGAGAGGAGTTAAAGTGCTGTTCCTTACTTTGCTTTTTCTCCTCTGTGAATCTTGGTGGAAAAATCTATTCTGAAACAAAAAGTCAGACACTAAACTTCCACATTAATTCCATATTAATTTGCCAGGCTACTGATATATAATTATGAGGAAAATAATTCTGAGGAGAAGTCTAGAATGCAATGGAATGAAGATGACATTTCCTAGCAGGTTCCAGTGAGGCATAGCTCGTACTCCTTTTCTATACCTGCCTTGCTGCTTAGAAGTACCTGATTAATAATAAAAGGACTTGTGTCTTCAACCAAAGGCATAAAACTAACATCTAAATGTTATTGCTGGGAGGGCCACTCCACAAATCTGCTCTTGTTCCCCGAGTGGAATTGACAGCATAATGACACGTGCACTTGCTTTCATGCAATATTGAGTGTTTGAGTAGTATCTTCACTCTGCTGAGCTGCAGAGGAGAGGAGTTGGCAGGCGTTTGAATGGCTTACATAGTCTGACTATCCTCCAGAGAATGGGTGTGCTGCACTGAGAGGGGTCAAGATTTCCTGGCAGCTGAGAGCAAAGAAGCTGGAAGTCAAGGCAAGCTGTGAGATACATGTTAGGCCAAGGTTAACAAAATAATACTGTGTTTTTTTCCAAAACAGTTTTAACTAGCAGCTTTCAAAGGTACCAGAATCTTTATCTTACTGAAGTTGCAGAATGAAGCCAATGAAATGAAGCAAAACCAAAACCAGAGTTAGTGCACAAGTTACTCAGCTCTCAACTTGCCCAGCATCTACTAACCACATCACCTTATTTCATTTCAGGGTAAAGAAATGTGAGACAGTGGACTGGAAGGGTGTCTAGCCTTCCCGTGCTGGATCAGCTGCAGCCTGGAATGACTTTGCGTTGTTTTCTTGTTAATGGTTTGGGTGTCTCCTTCCCTGGAGTAAAGTAAATACTTTCTCTTTTCTTCCTTGGAAGCATGCATTTCTTATGTTCACAGAATTTTGACAACTGGCTGTTAGCAGGTTTTGCTTTATTTGGATTGCTGTTTCCATAGACGTATATTGTATATTTTTTTTAATCAAGATTTCTTTCACCTTCTCAATTTAAACCACTGGAAAGTTTCATGAAGGAAAACGAGAACTGTCAGAGATGATTAATGCAGACTTTACTGTCATCCCTGATGATATGTGTGTCAATGGTGTTAGTCAATATCTAGGTCTTAAAGCAAGAAGAAATAAAGAATGATGGTGTACTACTGCTTTGAAATTATGTTTCTTCAGATACGCATTTTGTTATTAGGAGAGCATTAAAAGAAAATATCTGTCTGAATGAATGTTGTCTGCACACTCCCTTGCTTTGCACACATACAGTTTGGTGGCATTTAAGTCTGCTCTGGCAGGAGGCGTTGGACTTATATGAGCTTTCCAGGTCCCTTCCAAACCCTGACACTCTCTGGTTCTGTGTGTGAGATACAAAGAAATAATTCATGTTATGTGCATGACAAGATGAGGCTGAGCAATACTGTTAGTTGTGCAGAAGAACAGGAAAAGTATGATTTTTCTCCTAGTGTTGCCACACCTCCCGTGAACTGATGTCTGTGATTCCTTATGTGTTTCACTCTTAGATCTTTTTCCAAAGTGCTTTCCATCGTATTTAGTTGTAGATAACACTTAAAACTGCAAAGTTACCAGCATTCCCATTAAGGTCCATTTTTCCTCTGAATGACGTAGGTGTCTCCATTGTTCAGCATTCTAAATCTTTAGTCATTTCAATGTGTTTTCTCTTGCACTGGCTTTTATACAGCTCTTCAGTTCTGCACGACTGCCAAAACAGTGCTGCAAAATGTGTGTGTATATATCACATTTAGCTGAAATTGGATTAAAAATTGGTAGGATTGAGCAAAACATATACCACTGTAGCTGCGGTGTAAGCTTACTCTTGCTTTTCTTTTAAAGTCTCCTTCCCTTTGCTTTCTTCATTTTCTAATTTGGTTCAATATGATTCCCTTTCACCCTAAAATAATCCTTTATAGAAAAGTTTTATAACTTCTAAAAACTGACCTTCCAGTGAATCTCTGTCATCTTTGTCTCACTTTGTCTCTCAGTTTGCTACTCTGCTGTTTCACTTGAGATAGTCTGGTCCACGATGATATTCTCTAAGCTGGAGACACAAACCATCCTATGTGAAATAATACATGTGTCAGTGTTATGTAGTATTCATCCCATATGAGTGCTTTCAGCAGTCTTTTGACAGTGGAAATCAGGCTTATTCTTTGGATTCTTCTTAAACTTCTGAACTGTATTAGACACTCACCATTTCACTTGTGCTTCCTCTATCTGAAATGAATTATCCCTAAAATTTGCCACAGGCTTTCCTATTCCCCCTACTACTTTCTTCATAATGATGGGATATTATTCATCTAGATCCTCTGTCTTGTCATCTTTTATTACATCTAGTTGCCAGACTTTATGCTATCATGTAACCATAAAATCTTGTGCATTTTACCCTTTTCTGTGGAAAACTTTGCTCTGTTCTCCAGTGTGTGATCTTCCTTCCTTTGTTTTCCTTTTTCAGCACAAAGCCAAAGATGCCCTTACAATCAGAGCAATATATATGCTTTGTTTTCATGATGAATCCCTGGCTCACTTCACCCCAAGCCTTCATCTCAAGATTAAGGATAACTAAAATGTGGCTACTGAGAGTTGTCATTTATTTCTTTATATTTTACAGAAAATGTGTCTTTGATTGGAGTACTGCTGCTGAAATGCACACACACACACACACACACACACATATATATATATATATCTACGGAGAAGAACGCCTGAATACGTTGGTGCAAGAAGTAAAATATTTTCTTTCTCAACAGAACTTTTCAAAGTATCTTTATGTTCTTTCTGGATATTTAGATTCACTGTTCTAAGTACTGTTCTTGTTTTCACAGAATCACAGAACATTAGGGATTCAAAGTGACCTCAAAAGACCATCTAGTCCAATCTCTCTGCCAGAGCAGGATCACCTACAGGAACATGTCCAGGTGGGTTTTAAACTTCTCCAGAGAAGACTTAGGTCACATTAGGAAAAAAAAAAGAAAAGGAAGGAAATTTTTAGACTTGTAAGCCACTACTAAATGTAGTTGTTAAAAATGTTAGGAAATTCTGGGGAAGAACAGATGACAACATGAAAATTTAATGGCCTAACTCTGTAATTAAATTTAGTCTGGATGAACCCTGTAGGTTCCTAAGAACTTGCTGCAGTCTCTTGAAGAATTCAATAATAGTGAATTTCCTACATACAAAACCACCTCATTTAGTGTAAGTGGAAACCAACAGGGAAATAATCAGGAAACAATGCAAGTATCTTCAGATTCTCTTATTTATTGTCTTTTAATCTTGAGAAAGAATGATGCTTTCTTTTTAGATATGTGCATTTACTTTGTAAAGGCATTTGAAAAGCTTTTTCTCTATTTCAATGGAAATTTTCTTGACATACATCTTGCAAGGATGAATGACTAGTTGTATGATGAATCTGTTCTTTGTCGATCATTTACTGTGTACAGAGTTTGCCATCCTCCTTAAGTCCTCCTCATTCAGTGATCCTTTGTCTCACTTTTGCTTGTATGAAAGGCTGAGTCTCTGTAATTAATGTTTCTCTAAGCTGCTGACTGAGTCCTTTCCAATCAGAAAAAATAAGTCATACCTGAGGTTAGAATCATAGAATCACTATGGACTGGAAGGGACCTCGAAAGACCATCTAGTTCAATCTGCCTGCAACAGCAGGATCACCTAGACCAAGTCACACAGGAACACATCCAGTCGGGTCTTGAACATCTCCAGTGAGGGAGACTCCACAACCCCCCTGGGCAGCCTGTTCCAGTGCTCTGTCACCCTCACTGTGAAGAAGTTCCTTCTCAGGTTGATGTGGAACCTCCTGTGCTCCAGCTTACAACTATTGCCCCTTGTCCTATCACTACCTGACACTAAGAACAGCCCAGCTCCATCCTCCCGACACCCACCCCTCAAATGTTTGCAGACATTAATGAGGTCACCCCTCAGTCTCCTCTTCTCCAAGCTAAAGAGACCCAGTAGTTTAGCAGAATATTGTCTCTTGCTGCTGAAACATCCTGCTTTCTACTGGTTTCTCAGCCCATATAGCTGGAGTTTCACTCACAGGTGAGTTGGCTGCAAAATCTCTTTGTAAGAAAGGCTGAATCTTCTTAGTCACCCTAGAATAGAGTCACAAAGCCACTATGAAGACAAAGGCCTGGGGCAACTGGAACAGGAACTGTATGTCAAATTCCAGCACTTGCTTAAACAAGTAATGTGGCTTTCCTAGCTGCATGACTCCTTATTTGATGGGAAAATTCAGTAGAGCCTGATTTGTTTTATTAAAGACCAACGTGTTCTTGAAACTTACCAGAGAACAAAGGTCTCTGCTCTGGGTGTGCTCTGAGCATGCCAGTACCTGGTCCCTAGCCAGCAAAGGAATGCAAGTTTTAAGACAGCTTTCTCTTCATTTAAGGCTTCCAGTCACCATAGAGACACCATGTAATTTAATATATGTGAAGTGGTTCACGGATGGAAAGGTCTAGAGCTGACACTTTCCTCCTCAGCCTTGCCGCTACCCACAGCACCCACGTTTTCAGGGAGTGTTATCCTCTGAGGCTGGTACTAGACTGTGGAAAAGGGAAGGAAACCACCTGTCATTGTGCAGGAATAAATATCGTATTTGCAAGGTCAGGAGTACAAGGGGAACCTTGCTTGTGTGTCAGAAGTTATGAAAGTAATTTCAGAGAAGGAAGTCTCTGTTCTCTCACACCCACACCTGCTTATTCATCTCATACTGAAAATTCTGTTGAAGAGTAGCCTTGAAGAGAAAGATCCTGGAGTCCTGGTAGACAGTAAGCTGACCATGAGCTGACAGTGTTCTCTTGTTGCCAAGAAGGCCAATGGTATTCCAGGACGCATTAAGAAGTGTGTGGCCAGTAGGTCGAAAGAGATCATCCTCCCCCTCTTCTCTGCTCTGATGAGGTCACATCTGGAGTACTGTGTCAAGTTCTGGGCTCCACAGTTCCAGAGAGACTGTGGAGAGAGTCCAGTGGAGGCAAATGAAGATGACTGGGGCCCTCAAGCATCTGTCTTGTAATGAAAGATTGCGAGAGCTGGGACTGTTCAGTCTTCAGAAGAACGAGAGGAGACCTTATCCATGTCTATACACATCTGAAGGGCAGCTATAGGAAGGATGGAGCCAGACTGTTTCCAGTAGTGCCCAGTGACAGGACAAGGAGCAATCGGCACAAGCTAGAACACGAGTTTCCTTTAGAAATAAGGAAAATCTTCTGTACAGTGAGAGTCACAAAGTCCTGGGTCAAGCTGCCCAGAGGAGTTGTGTGATCTCCTTTTCTGGAGATACTCAAGCCCACAGTCCTGTGCAATGTGCCTTAGGCAGTCCTGCTTTGTCAGGGGGATTGGATTGGACTTGATGATCTCTTGAGGTTCCAGCTGTGATAATTCTGTGATTCTGCAAGTGTTCTGAACCCACACTTTTCATTGTGGGCTGTACACATGATGAATTTAACAGCACCATCCATTTTTCTGAAATAATTTTCATTATGTTCTCCAGGTGAGGCATTATATTGCATGGCTTTATTCGTTAATAAGAGCTGAATGATTTTTATGAAAAAAAATACTTTGTACTGGCCGTAATTACATAGAGAACTTAGACTAAAGTATGTCCATTATTTGCTGCAATTTGGATCTAACAATTTCCTAAAGATGTCGACCAGTACTTATTTGACCTGTAATGTAGCACCTGGCTTTTATGAAACTGTACATTTTTGTCATACAGCAAATGGCTGTAAGTGTATTCGGTAGCACAGAGCTTTCAGTTGTCAAAATGTTTCCAAAGACGTTTAATGCAATTAGATTGATTCTGAATCTTTGTATGTAATGATCATTTTGATGGCACTATTAGAAGAAGTTGAGATTGATAACTTGGAGGTGGTTTTGAAATTGAAACTGTTTGTCGTTACTTTATCATTGGGGTGTTTTTTGAAGTACAAACTGCATGACAAGACTTGAAGTTTGGTCATAACGTGCTTGTTTTGTTATGGGAGAAGAGGAGATTATGGTTCAGGAAATTAATCTTCCTCTCTGCAGGTGACATTTCTAATGGTTCTGCAATTGATTCCAGTTTGACATAACCTTTTCTTTTCATTGCCAGTACAATATTGGTTCTGTGCCATTGTGCACTTGGTCACTGCACACTTCTGCAAGTGAGGAAGGACAAAGCAAGTGAAGTTCTGCGGGGTTATGCTGACATGGGGAGAGGGCAAACGACTGTGACAAGGTGATGAAATTTCTGTTTCTGGAACTCTATACATGCTCTTGTCGTTCAGCTGAGCATTTGTAGAGTGTTTCTTTTATTTGAACCTCTCATGACAATTCAGGGACAAGTGAAAATGGAGTCACTTCGGTTCCAGGTGGACAGAAGTCCAGTGTCTTTGGAGCTCCTAGACACTCACATTTAAGCACTTTTTAGAAGTTATAGAAATGCTACTGCACTACAAGAGACAAGACCTTCACAGGAGAGGTCAGAAACTCAGAAACGATGGAAAACACAAAAAAGAGAGTAAGAATAGGAGCGCGGTACTCTCTGTTCACAGGAAAGTTCCTGGTACTAAATTTTTATTTTGCTACTTAAAGAAGAGGGAACTTTTAAGATGGAGAAACTTCCCACTTAAAGTAACGTATTAATGAAGCAGTGACAACAGAGTTATTTATTAAGATCAAAATTCCTGTCTATGAGGAAGAAAACCATAAATTTGTTGACAAAAATTCCTTGTAAATATATTTTATCACAAGCTGTCTAAAAAGCCAAGGAAAACAGTGACCAGGTTAAATGGAACTTGGAGTTTAGCACCGGGAGAAGACTGTCACTTATCTTGACCCTACAACTGGCTGTTCTGTTGAAGTTGTGGGCTAAGCCACTTTGTCGTTGTCTTGAGGTTAATGATGAGAAAGGAAAACTTCTCTGCTAAACTGAAGATGTTTGCAACAGCAATGCTTGTGCATCATTTGCCTCCAAGAGCCTCCCTCAAACTTCCCTACTGAACTCGTCACCTCATCTCTCCTGCCTGGTGCCCTCTGTGCTGTCCTTGCACAAAATGACACAGAGGCTGGGGCTACGGATGATATTAGCACTAACTCTCTTTCTTTACAGTGAGTGCACTTTACTGGAGCTGAGGTCCCCTTTGCTTGGTCCCATGCTTGATGAAATAAACGGTAACAGGGATCACAGGATTAGGTCTATGTGTACTTGCCTCTAGTTACTGTACTAATTCCTCCACAAGGAAAGAACACACTTTAATTTGGGTAAATTGAGAATATGCTTTTTCCTTGCCCGTGTCTATTGTTTGGAAATACTCGGACCTCACAGCGTTAAAAATGATTAGCCTACTTTTCTCTGTTCTGCGGTTTGAAGCAGAACATGCAAAAGGAAACCCAAACAAACACCTCTTAGAATGATGATTTCCCCCAGTCGATCGTCACGTTACCACAGAGCTCATTTAGGGCACAGCAAGGGTCTCATTTAAACAAGCAAAAACAAGCAGAGCAGAGGACACCATAATCTAAGTAGTCTTTTTGTTTTATCACAATGTAAAAATAGTTTGCTGCAACTCTCTAGAAAGTTCTAGTAAATCATCTCTTTCCCTGAAAAACAAACCAGGGAAGTCCATGTTAACCTGTTGTTAGTGCAAACAGCTTTCTGAGAAGGCAACACTCAAATATAGTAGCAACATGACTTCTGCTTTCCAGTGTCAGTATCCAAGCAAATAGGCTACTCGTTCTTTGGGATTATGGATTTCTTATTTTTCATGAGCTGTTTTATCTGGTCAGAAAACTTTCATTTCATCCTAAGGCATTAAAAAGTCAAAACATTTTTTGATACCTTGCAACTTTTTTTAAGTGGGAAAACGTACTAATGTAATTGCAACTAATTCATAGCCCTATGCAATACAAATAACTGAATTTGAGGAATTTGTTTAGCCCTAATGACCAAAGAGTAGAGAGACAGGCTTTTGCATAATCCTATGTGATGCTATACAAAGACTTAGATTCACATTTCTTTATTGCTTCATGCTTCTCTCCGGCAACATTTATGAATTCCTCACTTGACGGCAGGACTGTGCGATACAGACGACTGTAACGCGTCAGTGTCTGTGTCATTACTAGCAGTCAGGCATGAGGTGTAGCTAAGGTTTCTATGATTGGTACCAGGCATGAGGTGTAGCTAAGGTTTCTATGATTGGTACCTTTTACTTTGTCCATGCGTATTGAAAACTCAAGCTTGTTATAGGTTTTAAATTTATGGCAATACTGCCCTACGCTCGCTAATCCCGCAACAATTTAGTTTGTAAATAGACCATTTTCAAAGGCCAAGCAGTGGGAAATTTAAAGCCGCATGATATTCGACAGGACTGTTGCTGTGTGCAAAGCTCAGACATGGTTTTAGATACAAGCCTGAAGGGATGCTAACTGCTGTGAACAAAACAATAAATGAAGTAGTTCAGTATTTCAAATTGACCTGTGGGTTACTCTGCAGCCCTGATGGCTCAAGTCTGTTTGTCTGTAGGGAATGTGCAACCCACCATAAAATCTCACACGTTCTTGATACTTTGGTATGAATGCTCCCCTGGATAGGTGCTCTCCAAAGAGCAACTCTGGATCTTTGGCTTCTGCCAGAGATGAAGATTGCATTGTTAGCCTTTTGAGTAGGAAGGTGCATACTTCTGCTGTTAGCATCCTGATGCCTTGAAGTCAAAGCGAGGACACCCACCTGTCTGCACACGGAATGTTGTCATAGAGGTGAAGCTCAGAAAGGTTGAATGTGTGAAGAGTGTGAATGAACATGATCTATTGGAACATGGCATTACTTCCCACGGTACAGGAGTCAGTTTCTAGTCCAGGTTCTGTAGTGAAGAGGTTATTGCTAGAATAGCTGTGGCAACTCATGCAACGGCAACCACCGTCCTGGTAATGCAATTTGTTAGGAAAATTCATATGAAGATCAAAGCCAGGTTTTTGAGACAGAAGGAAACAAAAAGCAAAACAAATGACCAGCTTCAAGACTCACAGCACTTGAGATAGGCTGGCAGGGGACAGTGTGGACAGAGAGAAAGCTGTGACAGGGCACTGTCACTTATTCAAAATCAGCATCTGTGGGTTAAGGCTTCAAAGTCCAGTGGAAAACACATCTGAGTAGCAAAAAATTACCCATTAATTTTTACTCTTTGTCCTTGTATTCAAGTATATCTTTTTTAAATAAAAGAGCTGATTTGGCTTTGTAATTTTGAAAACAGTGAGTCTCAGAAGTATAATCACAGAACATCAGGGATTGGAAGGGACCTCAAAAGATCATCTAATGTGTCAGCTCAGCTATGTGTATCCTTGCACATACAAGTGGCAAATATTGACCTCAAGAGAATAAAACTCATTGATGAACCATAAATGCATTCATCTGACTACAAGTTCACGTGCTGCTGTAGGCAACATCTTGGAACAGGTTTGCCTGTAATGAAATCTGAAGGTTTGGAGGAACGCAGTGTGAAAACAACACCTACAATTTCATTGTGTTGGAAAAGATAGTGTATCTCAGACAGGACAAGCAGTTGGAGCTTTCTGTGTTGCTCCATGGATGGGATTTACCAATGGAATAGCGTGCAGGGGCTGAAGTGTGAGATCTGTCTTTCCTCACACTCTTAGAGAAAGGTCATGCAGTGACAAATGCAGTGTTATCCTTATGAGCAATTATTTTCATTGAAAATTGAATCTGTATTTACATTAAACAAAATACAGACTTTTGGCTTTGTCTCTCTTTAATGAGAAGTATTGTGCAGGAAACAATTGCTAGTTCCATTTTGCAGACCTAAATCTATATTAAAGATTGGTTGACTTTATAAACAAATGTTGTGGGTCAGGATAAGTATCTCTGACTTTGTGTCAGGGCTAAAAAATATCCTTGTGACAAAAAGAGCTGCTCTGGCACTTAGGAAATGTGTGTTCCAGTCCTTATCTTGCCTCAGAGTTCCTGTATTGTCTTTGACAACTTGGTCTTTGTTTTCAGCTGTAAAACTGGGATCAAACTATTTCCTCCAAAACATTCTTCAGTTTATGAACTCTTTCAGCAAGGGACAATTTCATGTCTGTATCCTGTGTCATCCCAAGGAGGTCCTTGTGTACGTGAAGTTCCTAAGACATGCTGTAGCAAAGAGGAAAGCTGCACAAGTGCAGAAGGTGCCATTTGATACAGAGCTGAATCAGAAAATGCTGTTTTGCCAAAACTAACAAATTTTTTGAGCTCAGTTAAGATATTCCTGACATCTCCACATGGGAGAAGGTTTTTCAAAGCCAATTCCATAAGGCATTTAACATACAGATATCTTCAATATGAAATATTTAAAATGTATACTTTGGGAGAAATTATCATTTTTTTTTTCCTAATCAAGGAACAAAAATACTAAAATGTCACAATAACGCAAAACTGGAGTCAAGTAGCACTTACAAACTGAAAATACTTCCCCAGTTGCTATTGGAATGAATGTGCCATTTATTCATCAATTCAAGACATTTTATGGTGCGCTGATATTTTGAATCAAAAGTCAAAGTGGGAAATGTTGTCATAAAAGGAGCCCTGTAACTATGTCCAACCTTCTGGAAAAGAATTTTTTTCAAAAGCCTTCTAAAAGTCTGTGTTTCAATTTTTAGTGGAAAATCCCTCAAAATCATTAGCTAGTGTATTCTTAGAGGGACGTTTTTCTTGTGGAAATGTCTGAGTGCAATGAAAATTTTGCTAGCATTTTGTTCTGCAGAACAGGAATTCTGAAACGTTTTCAATGTTTTGACTTCTTTAGCTGTTACTAGGATGATTTCTCATACATTTTTCCGTGTTCTTCAGCGCACCTTCTTTGTAGTAGCCACTTGAAAATGTGTAAGTTTCTACAACAATAAAAGAGCACAAGTCTGTGTGTGGATTCTTATTGCATAATGAGTTCTTTTTGCCTTTTCTAATGATGCATTTTCACTGTGCTTTATGAACACTGCATGCACAGTAGTCACTATTGAAGTCATGTGCAGGGAAATTAAGTTTATAACCATATCCTCTGTATGTGAAGCACAGGTTATCCGAGGAGAATAGGATGTCCTGTTTCCTTTCTATTACCTTCTGCAACCTCATCTTTAGGGTGATTCATTACCTGTAGTAATACCTATTTGGTTTGCATAGTTATCTATGAACAGTTTTGAGGCACATAACTCTAAAACTGGCACTGAAATGTTATTTGCTTTGCTATTGGAATTTGAAATGTTAAAACGCAGGGAGTGAAAAGCCACCAACACAATGGCTTCTCTACTTCTAGGGGTGAAGCGATGATGAGAAAGTAGTAGTTCAAGGGAGTGCTCCTTCTGACTTCAACAGCTCTAAATCTGGCAAATTCAGAGAGAGGAAGGTTGAGCCTGGTCTTCAGACAGCAGAATATGTTTCTAAAGAACAATATTTTTAAAATGATTTTTCCTTTGGGGTAGATAATCACTGGCTATGAGCAAACTACTGGAAAGAAGCAGTATTTTGGAGTGTTTTGGAAATGCTATGAGCTGTTTATAGATTTTGCCAGGAAAAAAAGGAAGGACAGGGAACTATAACAAAAAAAGGCTGCAGGAAAACAACAGATAAATCATTAATCCTCATGTTAGCTCATGCTCAGGCAAATACAAAAGCATTTGGCACTTCTGGGACTGTGTTTGCTTGAATCTCTTTTGGTAGGGGAGGGTGGCAGCTGTTGTTTGCTTGCTTTTAAGATCAAAACTTGGACTGAAAAAGGGACCTATTAAAAATTTTATTGGTATTTCTATAAAGTCTATCCCTTTGTACTACCTCCCAAAAATGTCTTTTAGTTATAGCATCTCAGGTACATAGGATCTTCATTTACGCACAGCAGTTAGAACAGGGATCTTTCCTAATTTGAGGGAAATGGGATTTTATTTGTTTGCCTTTGTTTTTGATGAATTAAAGGAAAAGCAAGAATGATTCCTACACTAAAATCTGAAAGCAGCAGACTTCTTTTTCTTCTATAGAAGACAATCCTGTAGCTTAAATGCAGTTCGTGTGACAGGTATGTCACATGCAATTATCTGTCTTCCTCATCTCAAATAATGACAGTTAAGAACATTCCTGAAACGACCTGTCAATAAGGTGCTAACCTTATAGATGTTCCCTGGGAAATCATTGCAGAGAAAAGTTTTGATATCTTGGACTTCTTACAAAGAAGGTATGTAAGTCGTATGTGGAAGTGGCCACTGTGATTCCATACTCTGAAAACCAGAGGCTTTGCTTAGTGAGATGGCTAATTTATTACTCAGAAGTAACATTTCCATTAACAAGCTGGATGAATGTGATGCCCACATGGATAGGAATCATGTAGATTATGCTGCTGCAAATGGGTTAACAGTCAGATGTGTTCTCCATATTCAGTTCTGCTGTGAAAATAGCTTCTAAAGCAGTAAATATTCATATCCATCATTATCTGGTACACAAGGATATTCTGTCTTTGGATTACTCTGGAGGTAGGAGAGGTTGTGCTGACCTGGACAAAGTGCAGACAGCAAGATCTTCTCACACATCTCAATACTTTTGGAGCAGAACAGCACCAAGGACTTTCCAGCATTCCTAGAGAATCATAAATATGAAGGGTTAAATTAAATTCCACTGATTCAACAGCAACTTCTTTGTTACTTCAGTGGAGATGGAGCTTTGTCACAAGACTTGTTCCATGTTTTAGCGAAATATCTAAAACCAATATACATTGCCTGTTTTGTTTTACTTTTTGGAGGTGCTTATGCATCTCTCCAATGAAGTTCTGAAGTGCTGAGCATTAAAAGCTGATGCATGGATGAATCTCACAACCAGGTGAAGGGACCAAGACTGGTCAGGCACCTCCTACCACAGTCAAAGGCAGGACCGCTTTGGCCTCTGTGTTTCCCACCAAGAAGTACCTTTAGCTCCACTGCTGTGTGCAACCCAGCAGGCATTGAGCAGTGGGAACAAGACCTTGACATGAGGGATGGTCCCCTCTGTTGAAAGATGGCCATCCAGGAAGGAAGGCCAGGCTCATGAGAAGCTCTTGAGGGTCCTTGACAGCCCTGAGTGGCTGCACCTGGGCTGTGAGTGACCACTGCTGCCCTTCTCGGTACAAAAGCTGGGTCCATTTACGGAGAGAGTTGTGAGTTTGTCTGTGGGTAGATGCACTTTGTAGAAGTTCCTGGTTGTCAGAAGGACCCTGACTATCTTTCTAGCAAGTGGAGCTCTCAGTGACAGTGGAACAGGATGAGTTGGACCAGGGTGAGAAACGGGGTTGTGTGTTTCTCGGGTTTTTGGTTTTGCCTTGGTGGTCTCTGCATGGCTGTGGCAGAACACGGACGGTGGCTGAGTTCTCTGTTGTTGAATTTTTGGGTCAGTTCACTTTCTGTGGTACTGCAGGGAGTGGTTCTGCTGTCTCGTTTGCTTCCTTTGTTGTCAGTCGTGCTATTTTGTTTTTGTGTCCCGTAGAGATAGATAATAAAATCTACCTTTGTTTTCTGCTGATGGCTGCATCCTTTTTGTTAGGTTATGTAATTGGCAAAACAAGCATGAAGGTTGTGAATTAAGTTGCTCTATTATTTGTCTCTTCTGGAACCATTTTTTTTCTTCTTGTGTATTTCTTGTAGCAGTATTTTTCTTCTGTGGAGTGATGTTTGCTTTATAGAACTGCCATCTTTTCATCTTATCTCTTACAGTACTGAATGCCATGCTGCACTTTCTTTCACAGGGTGGATTTCCTGCAATAGTTTCCTTTTTAATTAGTGAAAGCTGTTTCAGCAAATGCAAAAAAAAAGGAAAAAGATGACCCGATTAGTAATAGACCCCTAAGGATTATTGACATGTTTTTGTGAAAGAGGTATTTCTGCTTTGGCTTTTCTCCAGTACTCAAGCCCTGAAGGACTTGCTCTCTGCGGCGCGTCAGAGAAAACACCATTGTACTTTTTGCAGTTGATCTCTCGAGGACAAATGCAGCCTTAGATATCCAGGTCTCCAAACATACATTGCATGCTATTTTCCAGAAATCTTCTGATGCTTAGAAAACTTCAGTTCAACCGACTGCAAGTGGTCCTCTTTTCCAGAGCAGTCTCTATGTGGCTCTACTCTTTTCTTCCTCACAATGACTTTCACTTCCTCCTTCTCTCGTTATAATCTCAGCATTAGTTTCAAAACATGGGATTTTTTTCCACCACTATATGAGGAGGTGAGTTGTGGGATAGGAGGAAGGGAGGGAATGATGATGGGGTGGAGCACCTCCCTGATGAGGAAAGGCTGAGGGAGCTTGGTCTCTTTAGCTTGGAGAAAAGGAGACAGAGGGGTGACCTCATTCATGTTTGTCAATATGTGAAGGGTGGGTGTTAGGAGGATGGAGCCAGGCTCTGCTTAGGGGCATCTAATGATAGGATCGGGGCAATGGGTACGAGCTGGAACAGAGGAGGTTCCACATCAATATGAGAAGGAACTTCTTCCCAGTGAGGGTGACAGAGCACTGGAAGGGGCTGCCCAGAAGGGTTGTGTAGTGTCCTTCTCTGGAGATGTTTAAAACCCTCCTGGATGTGTTCCTGTGCAACTGGATCTAGGTGATCCTGCTGTGGCAGGGGGATTGGACCAGATGATCTTTTAAGGTCCTTTCCAGTCCCTAATGTTCTGTGATTCTGTAATATGGAAGCTAAGCAATTTGCTTCATTTTCTTGCTGACTAACAGTAGAGTTTTCAGGCTTTGCCTTGCCAGATGCCACCAGATCAGTAATCCTGAGAAAACAAACTTGAGGAGAATGAAGCTTAAAAATATGACTTAAAGATATAGGTGCTGGGTTTTTTTCTTTATTTTAATTCCTGCTGAATTTTACTGCACTTTGTAGTTCTAGGGATCAGACTTGCAAGTATTTTGGACACAAAGATCTACAAAAAGTTAATAGATTTTCTTTTTTTATGAAACACAAATTAAGATTTCTGGAAATTTCTGAGATTGAGGGATATACGAAGAAATTAATATCATGCTACTTGGGAGAAAGTTCTAATAGCACTGGTGATGATGATATTGCAGCCTGCTTTCATTAAGATGGGTTTTGCTGGGGCTTCTTTCCTCCATTATTATTAGAAATTATTTTTCTGAATCATCCTTTTCTTCCAGGCAGTGGCAGAGTGTAATATACTGTTGCAGATGATGTAGTGAATGACTTCATATCCACCTTTGCTAGCAGTTTTGGTTTTCCCTACTTTCTTACAGCTTGTGTGCAAACAGGTTTCCAAGAGATTGGCACCACCGCACCCGGTGGAGGAGGGGTGTGATGGCTGAGGCTGGGTGAAGCAGCAAGGCAGAGCACCCTTTAGGGCTCAAGTCTCTGACAGGTGGTGTGTGGCATGTTCTGCAGTGAGGAGTAAGGCATATATCACAAACCATAATCCCAGGTAATTATATGTGAGATTAGTAAAACAGGATGTGACCAAGCACGCCGATCCCAGCGCACTCCTTGAACCGCATATGTAAACTATTACCTCGCAGGTTACTCAATGGAGGTGGCGTCAGTGGGCTGACTCACTGGCCCCTACACCATCTTGCAGCAGTAGGATGAATACTTTTAATGCTTCACTGCTCAAATTCAGTGAGTAATCCATAAATTAGGGCTGCAAGAATTTGTGCTTCTGAGTAACCACAGTGTGATGAGCAAGGCTGTTGTAGGGGATGCAGCAGCTCGCCGCCAATGCGCTTCTGGAGACTTGCAGGCTTAGTGGCTCAGTAATCTTTTTGTAAAATCACACGATTCATGGCTTTCAATGTTTGTTTGTAACATTTCTATTCCAGATGAATGTGAAAACTGTTAATTTATTCCTTTCCTCTGTCTCTCAGTTCTTGAGAAACCATACCCACAGCTCTTCACAGCTGTAACGCATCCTTAATTCTGCCAAGGGGAACTCTGGCCCTGGATAATTACAATTTCCATGTTGCTTTCGCTTTCCTGGCCCTGGCATTAAGAGGCTTTCATTGTTTTGACACTTCTCTCGTGCTTTCCCCAGCTTGAAGCTTCCTTGTCTGTCTCTTGCAGGGTGCGTTTTAATTCCAGGGTCTGTAATTCTGAGGAAAAACTGCACAGAAGTGGGAATGATCTTGGAAAGTAGAAACAATTTACTTACTGTATGTGTTCTGATGCTCCAGGTTAACCATGGCACAGCAATGTGCCCTGGTGGCCAAGAAGGCCAATGGGATCCTGGGGTGTATTAGGAGGAGTGTGTCCAGCAGATCGAGGGAAGTTCTTCTCCCCCTCTACTCTGCCCTGGTGAGGCCTCATCTTGAGTACTGTGTTCAGTTNATGATCTCTTGGGTCCCTTCCAACCCCTAACATCCTATGATCCTATCATGATCTTGAACAGATCAGAAGAAAGCATCAGAATGATCTTCCCCACAAATAAAACTTTTCAATTTAAAAAAAAAAAGAGTGGGTGTGTATGATAAAGGCCTGTAACACACATCAGTGATGCAAAGAAATGAATGTTCTGTGCCACAGCAGGAACAAGGAGACTTACTGAAATAATAAAAGCGCACTTTAAATGTATGAGAGCTCTTTTTTTCCCTTTATATGTAATTTAAATGATGATTCTCAATTTGTGAGGTCAAAATTATAAATTGTTCCTGAAAGATATTAGGCAAATTGATGAATAATAGCTGTAAAAAAACCTGTGGCCCAGAGGTAACCTCCAGCTCAAGGAGTCTCTAAACTACTGATTGCTGTCATCTGTCAAGGGAAAGGCTGTACTACATGTACAAGCATCAGTTACTGCACACTGCTAGAAAAGGGACTGATCTGCACAATGGAAACATGCCCATTGCTTTTGTTCAAGGCTGAACATTGATATCTGGGACTTTTATATAGCATAGAAGTGGAAATGTAGCCATAAATATATTAATATCAAGTACGGAGAACTATTTGTTATGCTAACATGAAGCAGAATTAGGTTAGGATGATATAGTTCATCTTGGTGAAACTCTGATCAAATAAAAAAGTATTAACATTAGAAATACTCCCTCAAGCTGCCAGAAACAATCCCCTGAAAATGTACACTCTTTGAGGGGGGATTCTGAACTGACTTCTGGATGGCATAAGCTAAATGCCATAAAAGACGAGGTCGCCTGAGCGCGTGAGTATCTGGGCTGTAGCTGTGCGTTGCACCATAACAACATGCTTACCAGGCAGGAAGGAAGGGTCAGTTATGCTCTGGATTGCCCCTACTGCCACTTCGTAGAACTGATGACAGATTTCCTCTCATCAAACAAATCCCTCTTGGCAATGGTGTAAACTGGAAGTATGTTAGCCTCAGGGGTTTTTCCTTGGTCTACTGAGAACAGGTCTGGGCTCAATACTACAAATTTGAAAGACATCTCCAGAATGAAGTTTGTGTCAATTTCAGAATTTTTAGGATGATAAATAAACAGACTGTACTTTAGAAGCCTCTTGGAAGTCTTAAAAAGTTATGAAAACTTTTCAGTGCCTACCAGCATTGCCATAAAAGGACGCATTACTTGGCAGAAACACGGTGTCTTGAAATCTTGTCCTTCTTGGGCGATGCCATTATCTCTTTCTCCCTGGGCAGTGCAAGCACTGGGAGGCTAAAGGGCAATTGGATCAGGCAGAAGAGACCATGAGGTGAAAAGTAGGCAAGAGAGAGACAGAGATTGTTTGTTTAGACTTGTGAGAAGCAGCTAGACCCATCCTCGTTTTCTCTTGCATGGCAAATACACGTTACTTGTACCACCACAAGATCTGTCTCCAAGTTCTGCAAATACAGTTGACAAACAAGAAAAAACCAACTTGCATGCTAGTTGTCTATTAATGAGATTAAAATTCTTGGAGGCTGATCTTAGCTCAAACTGCTTTCAGTGGTGGAGTTCTCTTCTTTCACCACAAGGTCTCTTTTCAACAATGTATTTATGGACATGGGAGTGATTCTATAAGCAGCAATTTAGACACTAAATTTGAATGTTTTTGAGATAGTACCTTATGAATTTCCTAACTATTTGTTCAGTTCCTGATTCTAGTGATTTTTCTTAAATGTGTGAAGGATGTAATGTATAATTTTTATCATTTCCTAGTATTTGAGTCATCTCTACAGTGTATATTTGAAACCTTTTCCATTAGGATGGCATCACATACAGCATTCTGTTATTTTCATTAAAACATGTTCTTTTCACAGAACATGGGTTGAATTCTTAATGCTGCTTGCAATTCTTGAAGACTGGGAAGACTGAAAATCTAGCTCATTAAACCAAATGATGTCCGGAGGTTCCAAATTAAACACGAACCCTCGAACCAACAAGGGTGACAGACGTGTAATGGCATGATGTGATTGCGTGGGGAATGGGTCGTGCTTTCCAACTGTTGGTGTGTGTTGGATATAAATCCCAGCGTATAGTGAAATACCCTTGCAAAAACTATACATTACAGAGATTTAAGACTGAACTTTGAGAATGATGAGTGTTGAAACAGAAAATGTGCCGAAACACTATGATGCATAGCGCATGTAAATTCATATAACTGTGAAGGATTTCAAATATAAAAAGGGATAATTTGAAAAAGAAATTAATCCAGAAAACAGCTCCTGCCAGCATTTATGGGATTTACAAACATTTAGAAAGTCTCATTTAATTTCTACTTAAAGCAGCTTTATTCTGACTTGGTGAAATTGTGCATAGCTTTTCCTTAAATTTGCCTCGTATAACTAAGCTGTGATTACTACAGATATTAAATTTACTCAGGAAGAAAATTCCCAAATGCTAGCTGAGACTGAAGCATATCTTAGCAAACTGTGCAAGTCTGTATGTTCGTGTGTGCCTCTTCATTTTCTTTAATCTCAACACGCCACGGTGAAAAATGTCTGTTTCGTGCTGGCTGCTATTCAGACCATGGAATTGAAACAGCAGCTAGAAATCCAATACAGGATGGAGACATGTCATAGCCTTTCTGCTTTCTTCCAGCCTGTGCTATTCAGTTGCTGAAGAGTGGCAGGAGAAGTCACACAGTACAGTTTGTCTCCAGGAAATGTTTAAATTGGAGTATAGCTTGGCAGCCTGGGAAAAAGGACTGTGACCTGTTAGTGAGGTGACATGAACCACTACCCGAATGGATCACATGTAAAACAAAAATCTGCAGTCACTTCAGATTTCTCACAAGATCTGTAACAAACAAAAGAGCAGTAGCTGCTTCTTATTGAAGTTTGCTGGAGGGATGTGACCATGAGAGACCCGAAAATACTCAGAAAAAGAAATGCAGGAGATCTCTTTTCCCACACCATGCTGGCATGGTTGTCTGAGCTTTCCACCATCAGGATAGTGCTGAGTTAGAAGTGAAGATGGGGTATATTAAATTTTCCTTAGATTTTTTACTTTTTGTAGACCTTAAATCTTTATATGCACTAAATAGTCTTTGACGTTTTGATCTTTCCACATTAGTTCTCTGTGAAGCCTTTCTTGGTTTTGAAAAGAACCGAAATCCAGATGTCACCAGACTAATCCAGTCCCCTTCTACAGCAAAACAGCTTTTCCTCTTGACACTGGGAACACAGGGGATATTTTTTGCCTGGACTTCAACAAAGTGTTTGATACTGTTTCCCACAACCTTCTCCTGTAGGAGACTGGGTAGGTGGTCTGCAAGATGAGTGGGCAACTGACTTGGGGAAAGCTGAACATTAGTCATTATTATGGCACTGCAGGAACAAAGGCAAATTGGATGCTGGGCTGCATCTACTGGGGCATTACTGTCAGAGATAGAGATGGGATCATCCTGCTCAGCACTTTTCAGACAACTGTGTCAGAGAACTGTCTCCTCACAATTTGAGAGAGATGCAGACAGTTGATAGCCCAAAGGAAGGCCATGATAATCAAATAGCTGGGAAACAGGTGCTTTGTTTAAAAAAAAAAGGTATTTGAAGACAGCTCAACTCATCTTTGTAGAATTAAATACCAAATAATTCAATCTTTTGCGAGTTGAAGAGTGTGTTCTGAGACATGAGTGCTAAGCTTTCTGGTACTTCCCAACCCCACCCCCCCATTTTCTATCCCTTTTCCAATTAATGAGTTTTAAATATGTTGGTTTCCAGCAACAGGAATAAAATCCCTCCCAAGTGTAGGGGGCTGATAGTCATGATTTTCTTCAACTTCTCACGTGATGAGATTCCATGCTATTGTGTCTATCCAGCAGTATACAGAGCGTCATGAGATATAATTATTCAGTTGCTCATTTTAAATGCAATCGTTCTGGTGTTTTTAAAATAACTGAACAACTTAGTAAAATAATGGAGTATAATTAACTTTTTTCAACTTGCGTATCCTTTATAATATAGTTTTTCTAGATTTCCATGCATTCTCTCTTTAAACTTGTAGTTAGCATGATTCAAATGAATATAGCTATTGTTCATTCAGAATCATCTTGCCAATTTATTGACTGTTCTGGGAATAGCTTGTACTTTTTCAAGCTGGTATAATTTCTGGACTAACTGTTCTTGGAGTCATCCAGACCTCAATACTACTGGTTTGCTAAACACAGGTGCTTATTTGATCATGACCAAGAGTGCCCAAAAGGCAGCACAGAGCTGCATCACAAATAGAGAATATTGAGGAAATTGAGAAAATAGTCACAAGCATTTCCTGGCTCAAAATAGCCAGGAAACAGATTGCCTAGCTTATGTGCTTCTGTCTCAAGTGGACAACAGTTTTAACTGTGGAACTTCAACTGTCAGTTCGTGTTGATGTTTGCCTGTGGCTGCAGAGATGGTGAAGCCTGTTCAGGTGAAGTCTGTGCAGCTTTATCACAATGCCCATGGACAGAAGCAAGGACAAGCCTTGGATTCTCCCATCTGTTTTCCTTCGCACAACGAAACAGGATCAGCTATAGACTTACTTTATTAGCTACTGAATTCTCAAGTCATTTTTCTTAAAGTAGACTAAATCTCCATAAATCCTTAGCGATTCATACTTGAAAGTCTTTACTATGAAAGAATAGAACCTCCTCCTTAGGAACTGAACTTGTATATTTCACATTTAATAAATATAAAGTTTTATACCCTAACAACCAGCTAGTCAAGCACCAACATCCAGGAAGAGAAATTTTTGAAAGAATATGACTTTTGTTTCCAAGATGACATTAAGCATATAATCTCGGACATAGTTCCGATGGATTCAAGTGAACCCAGTTTCTTCTCTTTGAAGCCCCACGTCCAAGCAGGAACACTAAATCCTTGAATACCCTAGGTGTCTCGAATGGTTCAGTCCTCTAGCAAAGTTAGCTTTTGCATAATCTGTTAGAAACAAGTGGTTGGTCCCCTTTCAAGGACCAAACAAGGGTAAGAGCCTTGACTGTGTTGTTTCTGCACCAGTTCAAGCAAAGTCCATCTGGCACAACTTTTAAGCCTCTCATTTCTGTAGCACACAAGTCCTTCATTAATATCAATTAATTAATCTTCATAATACTCCAGGTGTTTTTTCCCTGGAGACATGACTGGAGACGTTTAAAACCTGCCTGGATGTGTTCCTCTGTGACTTGGTCTGGGTGATCCTGCTGTAGCAGGGGGATTGGACTGGATGATCTTTTGAGGTCCCTTCCAATCCCTAATGATTCTATGATTCTCTACTTTACTCAGACCCTAGGAGAATAATAAAGATCAGACAGAAATGATTTATGTATTAAGCCACTCTTTAGAGGTCCATACTAGTAATTTCATGAAGCTATCAGTCCTATCTCCCTGTATTCTCTCAATTTCTGTTTTATTAAAAAGCAAAAAAGGAACCTTGTAATTTTACTACAAATGTCAAGTATCAAATACTTACTGCAATCCTTTTAGGGAGAAGGAGAACATGAGGGAACTGCAGGAATTATTTTTTTAAGTACATGCTTTTATATGGCCTGTTTCATACTGCACTTTTCTGACTTCAAAAATTTACATCAAAATAAACTGCTAAACCAAGCAGGCAGGGAATAGAAACAGTTCTTGAAATACAAGAAGGCTCCCTGTGGAGAAATATCCTCTATCTTTACCAGGCTGGGAGTTCACTTTTCCCAGGTTTTAGTATGAGATTAGACAGAATGCTCAGGAGCAGTGTGGGATGAGTTGTCTATGGTCAGAAATGTAGAGCAGAAGAAATATGAAGTGAACAAGACAGGTGACATCCTTTCCCAGAAGCAGCAAAGGCTCTGGCAGGCATTAAATGATGTTTGAATTTGAGCAGAAAACCATGAGTCTGTGTCATTTGTTCTATAAATCTATTTTTGCAAATACCTGAGAGAAGAGACTTGACTAAAGCATTGTTCTGAAAATGCTGTTTCTGTGCTTTTTATTTATACAAAACACCAACTCCTGGAAGAAAGCTCCTAAAGATGTGAGTGGTAACCTGAGCTTTTGTTGTTAACATGAATGAAACCCACTGTCCTACAAAGAAGGAACGTGGTCTTAAGGGTTTGCACACTGTTTTGACTTGCAGTCAAGTATAGAATCCATGCACAAATTCTAGAAAGCTGAGAGAGGAGCTGTCAGCCTGATGTTTTCCATCCCTAATTTTCTGAAATATATATTGTCAAAATAACGTATCCTCAAGTTCTAGAGTTGAAAGCTGGGAAGCTGATCCTGCACTTGGGTCTCAGGAAACCCGTGCAAGGCTACAGGTTTGCAGAAGAGTGGCTGGAAAACCATCCAGTGGAAAAGGACCTGGGGATATTGGCTGACGGCTGAATATGAGCCAGCAGCAGTAAAGAAGGCCAACCACATCCTGGCTTGTATCAGAAATACTGTAGCCAGTGAGATTAAGTCAGGGATTGTCCCTCTCTTCTTGGCCCTGCAGAGGCCATACCTTCAGATTTGGGCTTCTCACTACAGTGACAAGGAGTTGCTGGAGTGGGTTCACAGAAGGGCAAACAAGGTTGGCAAAGGGTCTAGAGGACAAGCCTTATATGGAGCAGCTAAGAGAGCTGGGGTTTAGCCTGGAGAGAAGCAGGCTGAGGGAGACCTTATCTCTGTTTACAGTGGAGGTAGCAGTGAGGTGAGAGTTAGTCTCTTCTTCCAAGTAACAAGCAAAGAGATGAGAAGACATGGCCTTGAGCTGTGGCAGGGAATATTTAGATTGGATATCAGGAAGGGTTCTAAAACACTGGAGAAGTTGTCCATGGAAGTGGTTGAATTGCAGCCCTTGTAGGTGTTTAAAGGATGTATAGATGTGGCACTGAGAGACATGGTTTAGTGGTGGACTTTGCAGTGCTGGGCTGGAGGTTTGACTTGATGGTCCCAAAGATCTGTTCCAACCAGAATAATTCTAACATTCTATAGTTTCCCTGAAAGGCTGCCAACACATAAGCGCTTGACTGCATCCAACCTTTATGCAGTTCAGACTTGGTTTCCCTGGGAGGGGACTCTGAGTCCCATATCTAGGCAGCCCTGCATCAGATGGAAAATTGTAGCCAGGATGCCTTCCTGCTCTTGATAAGGTGAACACTGTATGAGTTAGTGCCGTTGGCTATATGAAAACTTGGGAAGGCTGAAGGGTTGGCTTCTGCTTATGCAGTCTGATCCACCTTATCCATACCACCTTTTCCTTACATTTTCACCTGTGAACTTCCATACTGAATATAAAGGTGCTGGAATGTTTACCTAGCTCATGTGAAGCTCAGTCACCAGGAGAGTGAAGTGTGGTGTGCCACTGGCAGAGACAGAGACCGAGGTGTGAGCAGCCCTTGAGGCCTTTACAATGACAGGGAACTGACTGGGAGAGAGATGCCCAGATGATCATAGCAGGAAATTCATGACCTGTGCTGTACAGACATGAAAAACATCCAAGGCTTCCTTTCTCTTGTTGAAGTCACTTTGTTAGGTGTACAAGAATTTGCCACAGCTTTGTGCTGTGAGCTCACGTCGAGGCAATTACGTCTAACAAACTCTAAGTCCCTTTCTGAATTACTTATTTCCAAGACAGAAACTTGTACAACCTGCACTCTGTGTTCCCAGCTCTCTTACATTACGTTTGACCAAATGAAATGTACTTTTATTTCTCTGTGATCATTTACCAAGTGATTCAGGTCTCCCTATAACAGTAACCTGACTGTTAAGTATACTCTTTGATCTTATCAGCTGTGCTACTGAAATTTTTATAGGTTTAGCTCTGATACTGATAAAATTAGAGGTAAAATATCAATTCCCTGTGGCCTTATGACTAAAGCTCAATTCCTATTTTCTCAATATGAACAGCATTTAGAGATCCATCAGAGAACTGAGTTTTGGTTCATTGTGCTGTCTTTTAGTTACAAGATCTTGAGGTCAGAAAAAGAGTGGTGCCAAGTCTAGGAGAAATCCAAACATATAACACAACTTGATCATTTCTNAACTGGACACAATACTCCAGGTGTGGTCTCACTAGGGCAGAGTAGAGGGGGAGAAGAACCTCTCTTGATCTGCTAACCACCCCCCTTCTGATCCACCCCAGGATGTTGTTGGCCCTCTTGGCCACAAGAGCACATTGCTGGCTCACAGTCATCCTGCTGTCCACCAGGACCCCCAGGTCCCTTTCTCCTACACTACTCTCCAACAGGTCAGTCCCCAGCTTATACTGGTTCCTAGGGTTGTTCTTGCCCAGGTGCAAGACTCTACACTTACCCTTGTTACACTTCATTACATTTCTCTCTGCCCAGCTCTCCAGCCAGTTGATCCAGTTTGATCAACTTATCCCTAATCCAGTCCTCATCAACCAAGGCAGGCTCCTCTTTTATCTCAACTTCCTTTGGAGTCACAGCAGTCTGGAGCTTGATATCAAGACAGCACCCAGAAGTATAGACAGAGGCAAAGAAAGTGTTGAGTATCTCTGCCTTCTCTGTGTCCTCTGTCTCCAGGGCACCCCCTCATTCAGCAGGGGCCCTACATTGCCTCGAGTTTTAGTTTTACCTGCAATGTATTTGAAGAAGCCCTTTTTGTTGCCCTTGACCTCTCTTGCAAGGTTTAGTTCCAAGGAGGCCTTGGCTTTTGTAGTCGGATCCCTACATTCTCTCACCAGAGCCTTATAATCACCCCAAGTGGCCACCCCCTCCTTCCATGACCTATAGGCTTTCTTCTTCTCCTTCAGTTTGCCTAGCAGCTCCCTATTTAAGCACGCAGGTCTTCTGGCTCCCTTCCTTGACTTATTTCTTATTGGAAAGCTCTTTTCTTGTGCTGCAAGAAAGCAGTCTTTGAATGTTAACCAGCTACCCTGAGCTCCTTTACCTGCCAGGACATAAAAGTGTGCAGCTGATTTGAAAAGACCTGCTTTTAATGAAGTCAGGCTGACATATGGTCTATACTTCCATAGTCTCTGTATTTAATTGACAGTCTCAATTGGTTCCATATTTTTCCCAGGAATTGCTATCTAAGTCCTCCACAATTCCCACAGCCCCTGCTTTTATTCACTTCTTTAATCCTGGCACTCTTCCAGGTCTTTGAACTTCCTGTCGTTTTCAAAAGTTTGTTAATTATGAACAGTAATGGATATGCTCAGAGAGAAATATTCTCATTGTCTTTGCCTAAGACAATTGGGTAACAGTCTCTCTCCCTGCTCAGGTTCATTGGCAAAGCTGGACTTTCACTGCGGTTGCCTTCAATTTTTAACTTGTAAGAGGAGGTGAATGTTTTATGCCCTTTCCAGCTGTGTAAGGAATGGAGTCCCCTTGCTTGTTAATCAGAAAGTTTACTAAACTTTGCTATTCCTTTGGTTTTCTTACTGATGCTTTTTAATTTGTTGCTTCTATGATTCTTGTTATTTAGTTTTCTCCTTGATTTTTTGTTAAACATAGGCTATGTTACACCAGTCCTTCTACAAGTCTTTTTCAAACACCAGGACCAAGTCAGGTACCTACACAGTACAGGAGGAATGTTTTACCAGATGAGCAAACAGCACACCTCAGTGAACTTGTAGCAACTCTGGTCCTAGACTGAACGTTTTTATTCAGGCACAACTTTTACTCATTTGTATTGATTACTAAACCAAGTCACCACGAACATGCCCCACTTAGTTTACCAGTTAATTAACCTGGTAGTGTTTTAAAAGT
The DNA here is from genome assembly GCA_013400115.1 of Rhinopomastus cyanomelas. NCBI lineage: Eukaryota > Metazoa > Chordata > Aves > Bucerotiformes > Rhinopomastidae > Rhinopomastus > Rhinopomastus cyanomelas. The sequence goes on along the minus strand of VXBP01007181.1, from coordinate 45,374 downwards.
CCTCTAAATACATATGCTGGTCAGTCCAATATTCCTTATGGCTTGTTAAACAAGGTATCCAGGTTTATGCAGCTAACACTTGTGACGCTACTAACTTTAGATCAAATTTCAGTCAAAAGTCTTGGGTTAAAAAGTCTTGGGTTTGGAATCTCTAAGGAAAACCATCCTGATTGTCAAAGATGAGGAAATATTTTTGGTCTTTCCATTTGTAGGAAATAGCTTTGGAATAGGTTGACTCTATTGCTGTTTGAGATAGTAGGTCTTAAATTCACTTAAAGCTTCATTCAGTATTGCTGGGCTGGTGCATTAATCAAATACAAGGCTTGGAAGGAAGACAATAATAATTTTAATCATAATTTCCAGGTGCAAATGCATTGGAAGCACCCACTTTTAAGTGCAGCTACGTTTGGCATCACGGCTGAGGAGTCAGCCTGCAGGTGCCACTAATTCAAATAAACTTAAAACATCCGAGTGCGCTGTTTCTTCGCTGTGGTGCTGCAGCCCTTAAGGTGGTCACAACGCTTTTATCGTGAGGTTAAATCGCCTCATTTGAGAGAGAAGGGTTGAGAGAAGAGTTTGTCGTCATAGCAGATAAATTTTCTGCTGCTGGTAAACTTTCGCCTTCCTCAAACCTTAACTTTGCCATCTACATACTTAGTGAGAGCGTAAGGAAACTACGGGACTGTCTTTTCGTGGATGCACTGCTGGTTTTTTGTGTTCTCTCAGTTAAAGTGGCTTCAGGACGAATGCTTTTTGTTATCCCCTCCTCTGTTTTTTAGTTCTAATTTAGCTTTTTTTTCTTTGCTGAGTGGGGATGCCTGCATCCTAGTCCCCTCCCACAGGGGAGCAATTTCCTCAGCAGGGCAGGGCAAACATCGTGTTACAGAACCCTCTGCTGCCTCCTGCAGCAAAAAACCCTGTGGGGCACATAGCTGTTAATCGCAGTTTAAATTCTTGTGGTCTCAAACCCACGGATGCTGTTGTACCTCAAATGGCTGAAGGGACGTTTGACTGGAGGCCCGGGAGGAAATTCAGCAGAGGCTGAGGGGCTAACCAGCCCTGTTTGTGGGCTCAATGTTGCATCCCCACCTGGGGAAGACAAGTTTGTGAGGAGCGCTGCACCTTTGGCAGCACAGCTTCTGCAACAGGGAACAGGTCAGGCTTTGAGATTGGAATTTTGTGGGTAACTGTCCACAGAATTCCAAAACAAGATTGCTTCTTGATACAGAATGAGCTTTCCTAGTGAAATCTGGACTCTTCCCAGCTGTACAACGTGAGCATCCAGAGATCCCCTGTTCAACCCTTCCAGAGGTGTTTACAACTTTGCACGTATAGCTGACTTTGTAGATAGGTGACTGTGCATCTATAGGGGAAAAGTGGTCTCAGGTGACAGCAGGGGACTTCTGAGGGTGCCACTATGCTCTTCTGCTCTCCGCTGAGGCTTGTTTCCTGTCAGTCTTGAATTAGCTATCTCAGAATCATGAGATCACTGAGGAAGCATTATTCTTGCTGTCAATAATAAGTTGTTTTATAATTAATATTTAATGGGATTGTGTTTGGAATCTCCAGGAAGTCATTAATAGCTGATCTACTTAAAGTGGGGGGTGTGTGGTTATTTGAGTTCATCCCATCCACAATAATGAAGATATGTATAAGCTTGTGGGCAGCAACTGCAAAGCATGGAGGGATCTGAAACCTGGGGAAGTCTGTTGTTCATACAGAAGGGGAAATGTACTTCCTGGGCATACATACGATGGATGCAATCATACCCAAAGCTATTCATCTTTGTATTTACACTTTTTGTAAAGGAAATCTGTTTTGAACAAAAATTCTACATTTAGACAAGCTTTCGTTACCCCTTTCTGAAAAAAACCCAAACTTGCTCACACCACAGATCCTCAGACTCCAAAGCAGTTCCAAGAGCTGATAACACGAGGATCAGTATCATCGAAAAGCCCCCTATAACCCTGACGCTTAAGCAATCAATAGAGAACAGCAGTGGGTACACTTTTAAAAGACAAATAGCTTATTTATCCAAAGCTGGGTTTTTTGATTGACTGCAGCTATTTGTGATGCTGAGTTTGGAAAACAGCTCATCCCCAACATAAATATTATTTTTTTAAAGGAAATAGTTCATTTTGACAGTTTATAAACTAAGTATTTTGGTTTTTTGTTTTGAGTTGACATTTTAAAATTATATATAGTAAATGCTTATAGGTTTTATTTAGAAAGTATTGAAGCTGAAATTTTTCACTTACAGTGGAATAAAGTAGAAATTTGTATTATTATTTTATGAAGACAACTAATAGAACTTTATTTGTATGTTTTCTGACAAGCTGAAATTTCAGACTTTCATATAACAAGCATTCACTTTACCCTAGATACAGAATAAAATTAGCATCCTATAGCTCACCGTCCAGATGAAAACAGTCTTTAAAACCTTATCTGTGTTTCTACGTGGGAACCACTTCAGAATTTTGAGTGATTAAGAAAATGTGAAAATAAAGCACAAAATGTATAAAGATGACCAAACCTTTTGTGTCCTTTAACAGTGCTCTTAGCAAGCTTAGCTGCTACTGGTGTAATTGAGTTTATCGTTGTTTATTGATTCACGTAGGCTCTGGGTACTGACCTCTTTGCACGCCAGCTCTGAACCTTAGCAAGGAGAGTGAAGGACCCTTCTGAGCTTCAGTTATCCTCAATTTTTCTTGGAGTCATTTCCGTAATACCTCTAGCTCCTGTTAGCTTCCAGGAACTAAAAGAAGGGGACTCCAGGGGCTGGCTCCAGTCCTGGACCAACAGCTCTCCTAGAGCAGGGACTGGCCTCTGCTTGGCCTTTGCAGTTTGTTTCAGCTCATGGACCACCACAAAAGTTCAGAAAAGATGGCTTTCAGTAAAGAAACAGAGCTGTTTAATGTCAAAACATAAAAATATATAAGAAATGCCAACCAGTCCTTCCTTTGTATCAGAATAGATGCAGACTCATTCAAAAGCATACTTCCAACCGATGCCCTGAAAGCCGCATCACAAATTAATGGGAGAGATGCAATTAAGATCTGCTTGGTTTTTGGTTTGTTTTGACTTTTTAAATTTAACCAGCTCTGAAGATCCCAGGATATTGTTTTCTTACCATTATCTCTTTCAGTATCACTATTTCTTGCTGTCTTGTTCCTGCAACCCAGATTTCACTGTTAGAGCTTCACAACTGGCATTTGTGGACGTGGTCCCATTTACCCACTGAACCACGGCATTTCGGCAGCGTGAGTCACTAGCTACATTGGTCACTGTTTGCTGAACTGGAGCCCCTGCTTTTGTGTTTCAGAGAAGGAGATAAGTGAAAATATACAAGTTATTGCTGATAGAAATAGAGATCTGTGCTGTGTAGTTTCTGACGTCCTCCAGTTTTGAAGCTTCTGGTGTTCTCAAAGAGCACCAGGAACCTCAGGCTTTGGCTGAAGTTTCATCTAGATTACAAAAAAATTCTGTTGACCTGTGTCTGTGTGAACATATGAAAAGTATCAGAAAATGGCAGAAAGACACAAGCATTTGATGAAAAACCAGTGAAACAAAATTAGAAATCACTGCAAATGATCCTAGGAAGTGCTAGTCCTGCTCCGGCAGGGGGGTTGGACTCGATGATCTCTTGGGTCCCTTCCAACCCCTAACATCCTATGATGATCCTGTGATGATGATGACATTATATTTAATGTGAGCTTTTAGGTGTTCTGACTGTAGCTGCTCAATGTGTTAGAAATGAGGCTTCTGTTTTGAAAGAACATACAAAAAGTGACACTGAATTAATTAGAATTGTGCATTTTCCTGGGTTTAGTCATGCCTACAGGTGCTTTAAGCAGGATCCTGACACAGCAACACTTCCACACTTGGAAGTTACTCCATTGTGATCTTGTGGAGTTCTGAAAAAACCCTAAAAAAAGAAAACCAAAAGAAAACATCAGGGAGGCCCTCAATAGATTTGATGGTCTAAGTAGTATCTTTATATCATTTGTAAAGCTAAAAATAAGCTCCCTGTAACGTTATATAGAAATTTCAGCATCAGACATAATGTGTGATGCAAGTTATATGATGGACTACCTTCAATTAATCTTTTGAGAATCATTGAATCACCACGGCTGGACAGGATTTCCAGAATCATCTAGTCATACCTTCATCCCAACATCTCCCTAACCCCCAGACCATGGTCTCAAGTGCTAGATCTGCTTGGTTTTTTACACACCTCCAGGGATGGGGACTCCACTACCCCTCTGGGCAGCCTGTTCCAGTGCCTGGCCACTCTCTCGGTAAAGAATTGGAAGCAATGACAGTAATTCACTATTTTCTCTTGCCATCTTGTTGCTGTTTTTCAAATGTTGTATTTATTAACAGTTGTGTTTATTTTTGTAATTATTTCATCTTATGCAAGCACATTTTCTATCACAGAGGCTTCTTAGCAGTGGGGAAAGACTGAGAACCAGCCTCCTCTTTCAGCCTCATTTTCTGCCTAAGTTTATAGATTATCGGTTCCAGAAGGACACAGAGCTGCTGGAAGGAGTGGAGCGTCTCCCTGATGAAGAAAGGCTGAGGGATCTGGATCTCTTGGGCTTGGAGAAAAGGAGACTGACAGGTGACCTCATTAATGTTGAAAGTGTGGGTGTCAGTAGGATGAAGGCAGGCTCTGCTCAGTGGCATCCAATGTTAGGACAAGAGGCAGTGGGCGTAAGCTGGTGCACAGGAGGTTCCACATCTATATGAGAAGGAACTTCTTCACGGTGAGGGTGACAGAGCGCTGGAAGGGACTGCCCAGGGGGGTTGTGGAGTCTCCTTCTCTGGAGTCATTTAAAGCCTACCTGGCCATGTCCCTTTGTGACTTGGTCTGGTTGATCCTGCTGTGGCAGGGGGATTGGACTGGATGATCTTTCGAGGTCCCTTCCAATCCCTAATTGTCTGTTATTCTGTGATTATATTGATTGATGTTACATGGTCTACAAAGAGCCTTCTCCATAAAGTTGGAAGCTTTACTTACACAGCAGACCTGCATCAGTGCTGAAAGCAAGAATCTCGGGATCCCTTTTCATACAAGTAGTGTTTAACCACTGTGCTCCTGCTTCTTCACCTTCTGGATCCTGATTTACATTCTACAGAGACACATTTTTGAAGAGTTGTTTGCTGCTCTTCAGATCTGAGAACTATGGGTTTGAACATCTCCTGTGGGCTCCAGATGAAGGTGGGGATGCCTAACTTTGTCTCTGACATTACATCAGAGATAGATTGAGCCATACCACCCTTTATAGGCTTTGTTTCAAAAAATGTATCTGAGGATACTGATTCTGGAGATGATTCCTCAGGGTAATTAGTGCAAGTCCACAGCTCTCACCCTTTTTCAAGCTTCCCTGATGCTTCCTCCATTGGCAGGGCAGGATCAGGAATTTTGTTGCCTGTAGTGCTATGTTCTGGGTATGCAGTGATTTTTCTGTCCAGAGAGACAGAGTGAACTTAGGCCCAGAATTCTCCAACTTGTGAGCTCAGATTTCCCTTTCTCATTTTCTGCGAGCCTTTGGACATCCACAGGGCTGACCTCTCATCGGTTGCATTCTCATTTCTTCCTTGCCCTTGTGTGCACACCGCACTGCTTTTCCTCAGCCTTCTGTACCTGCCCTTCCACGGACAGCCCGTCACCAGCCTGAGCTGGGTGAGTATGAAGAAATCTTTTTAGGATCTCTCTTTTGTTTTAGTACTACTGGCACCCTCCTAAATCATATTTTATATCCTGATGTCCTCATTTGATTCTAGTTCTAAGGAAGGTGTATATTTTGCCTTAAATGTTGAAGAATATGATACTTTTCAGTGACAGTGAACAATGTCTTTAGATGACATGCAAGGCATACTTAAGTGCCTCTTATATAAGAGGACAATCTTCCATTTGCCTTTGATTTTTGTCATTTGGACAGTTATATGTTATTTTTCCCCCAGTTCCATGGTATGGTAAATATTTCTGCCATAGGATAAATTGAGGCAGCAACCAAGGAGTGTGCGAAGTAGGGACAAATTCAGAAGGAACGTTTATTTCGAAGTAAATCTGTCTTAGCCATAGTGATTAGACAAAATCTGATTGTCAGGGTTTGTAAAATTTCATTTGTTAATAGGTCAGCGTTTGTGAAAATCTGATATCCACAGTAGTCCTGTGCGTTTTGCCCGCAGGGGAAAAGGCTTGCAGCTTAGATCTTATCTTGTGCAGCTTGTTGTATGGGAAGGGTGGTGTTTGCACCACGGCGTGACACGATATTAATAAGTGCCCTTGCACAGAGACAGCTGTTCAGAGGAGCTAGTCTTTAATGACATAAAAAAATAACACAGAAAACAAAACGGGTATGAATTTGACCAACAGAAAAAAACCCCTCTCAGTGCGTTACTACAACTTGTTTTAATTTCAGGTTTTAGATTTCTTGTCTGCATGGCTTTGTAAATTTTACTTTGTCTTGTAACAGGTGAAGTTATTCAGATTCTTCAGAGCTTTTGTGCTGGAAACAGGCCTTTAAAGTGGAAAAAGTTTATTTATCCTCCTCCCTCAGATATATAAATTTCTGTTTCAGTCATCTCACGAAAGAGTTGCCAGAAGGCGAGGGCTGCATCTTTTTCATGTGTATTGCCTCAGGATGGGGAGGCTGAGTTAGCAGTGGTGTGATCTAGGCTTGCTTAAGCAGGCTCCCTTGGCTAACTCCCTGCTGTTTCCCCCGGCTGTCTGTGCCCGCTGTCTCTAGATGATCCTAATTTGCAAAGGCAAGGGTGACAGAAAGTTTCACGCAAACATTTTCTCTGCAAACAGAAGAGATGCTGCAGTGCTAATGCCACTATTTTATTTTTGGCTTTCTGCTCTTTTATTTTCTGTTATTATTTTAGTTTCTTGCTCTTCGTATTTTAGGTGGCCAACAAATCTGATTTATCTTGAATAAAGGCTCTTCTACCTATCAACCCCAGTGAAAAGGAGAAGCCAGTCTCAAGTGTGTGATTTATTTGGGAGCGTTTGATTTTAGCTCTATTTTCTTCCAGTGTTTTTCTCCCTTCTAAGTCACCAAGACCTTCTGAAGTGTCAATTAAACCCAAAACTTACAAAAAATATTACTTTGTTTTTAAGAAACAAACAACAGAAAACTAGAGATGCTTCTGCAGACTGTTAAAAAGTCGTAATTGAAAGAAATGCAGGCAGATTTGCTCAAGGAATTAATAGCTGAATCTGCCTGTGTGTTGTTCCCATAATTTATAGGGTAAGCATTTAGTGAAAGCAGAACATCTACTGCATCTAGATGGGATGCACCCGCGTGTGCTGAGGGAGATGGCGGAACTCATTGCTAGGCCGCTCTCCATCATCTTTGCTAGGTCCTGGGAAATGGGAGAGGTGCCTAGGGACTGGAGGATAGCAAATGTTACCCCAATCTTTAAAAAGGGAAAGAAGGAAGACCCAGGTAACTATAGACCGGTCAGCCTCACCTCCATCCCAGGAAAGGTGATGGAACAATTTGTACTAGAGGCTGTTTCCGGGCACATCAAGGACAGGAGGGTCATTAGGGATAGTCAGCATGGCTTCACAAAGGGAAAGTCATGCTTGACCAACCTGATAGCCTTTTATGAGGGTGTAACCAGGTGGATGGATGATGGCAGAGCCGTGGATGTCATCTATCTTGACTTAAGAAAGGCATTTGACACGGTCTCTCACAGCATCCTTGCAGACAAACTGAGGCAGTGTGGCCT
>VXBP01007181.1:0-37110 GCA_013400115.1 Rhinopomastus cyanomelas | reverse complement strand
GGTGATCCTGCTGTTGCAGGCGGATTGGACTAGATGATCTTTCGAGGTCCCTTCCAATCCGCAATGATTCTATGATTCTATGATTCTATGATCTACTTCTTGAGTGAATAAATACTGGGCAGTGTTATATGACAGGAAAACAACCTTTTGTGCTAATGACCTCTGTAGCAGGACTGACACAAGGACATTGGCAATATCTTTACTAGTTCCCATTTATCATACCCCTATCATGTGCTTGCTCATGATCATAGAGGGGGTTTTTATAGGATGAGAGTATTGTTTTATTTCTTTGTCTAGTGGAATGTATTCAAGTATTCTATTTGAACTTTTGTCCCTGAATCACAGACAAAAAACTGTGTAAGATCGAGGATTGTAAGGAAAAAACCAACCAGTAGATGGGAGGGTGAGTGAGAAGTTAGGGGCATCAAAAGGCATGCTGGCTTATTTGAATAGCTAACTGAATTCCCTGAGAAAAATGACCAGCAACGACTCCCCTCCGTCACCTCTTCAGCAGCGATAGCTGCAGTTGTTACATGAATAAATGTAAAATTAATGAAATGTTTTGCGTTGCTGTGTGGTTGGGTTTTTTGTTTTCCATTATTCAGTAGAATTCTTTAACATTTAGTTCACAGTGATGGTATAATCTAGTTTTGATTAGCCAGAACGTGTAGAATCTGCTTTCAAATATTACTGTTCTTAAAAAAAAAATCTCTTCTGAACCACAAATGTGGCAAACACAGGCAGTCCGGAAGAACTGGGATCCTAACACGTCAAGAACTTTAGACTTTTGTGTCTTTCTGGTAAATAAACACTGCCAAAAAATGGACAGACAAATGAAATCAATTCTGTTTGTCCAAGCGAAGAGCATTTTGCCCTCTTTAGCCTGAAAAGCAGTTATGACAAGCTTCTTGTATTCCAAAACATCCAGAAGTAAAACGTAAAAGAAATGACACACCTTTTACACGAACACACGTCACACGTCCTGCCCAGCCTGACGAGTTGTTCTTTTTGCTGTTTTTATTCTTATCACAAGCATTTCTTTATGTGAATTTCTCTCTTCAAACACGTTTCTCTAAGCAATACACTCAAGTTACTCAACATCTAATAAAGCACATGTATTTGTTCGATCTCATTGTTCTTTTCCTTTGGAGTGTTGTGGCGATTGGATTTGTTCTAGCACCTTTGATTGTGCTTTATAATGTTGTTGTAAGTTTGAGCTATATCTTCAGTGGCTTGGTGTAGAGACTTTATGAATATATTTATTACTCTGCACCTTGTGATTGTCAGATTCAGGTCTTCTTCTCATTGCTCTGTGTGTCACTCTAAAATCAGAAAGTTAGTTTGTTCATATTACTCTGGCTCAGTTGGTAGAGCATGGGACTCTCAATTCCTGGGGCCATGGGTTTGAGCCCCATGTAGGACAGCACATCTTCAGGCAGGCTTACCCTGCTCCAGCAGAGGGGGTTGGACTAGAAGATCTTTCGAGGTCCCTTCCAATCCCTAATGATTCTGTGATTCTATGACTCACAAGGTCTGTGGACTGCTCACAGCATGAGTGAGGTCATGAGATGAGAAACACTGGTGGGAGCAGATAATACTGACAAAGAAAGTTATCATAAAGGCAAAGGTAAATGTTTTACAAGCTGGGAAGTGATCTACANGCTGTGAGGGTCACGGAGCACTGGAACAGACTCCCCAGGGGGGTCGTGGAGTCTCCTTCTCTGGGGACTTTCAAGGCCCGCCTGGATGCGTTCCTCTGTGATCTGTGTTAGTTTTGTCCTGCTCCGGCAGGGGGGTTGGACTCGATGATCTCTTGGGTCCCTTCCAACCCCTAACATCCTATGATCCTATGATCCACCTCTTCATTGCAAACCTGCTCTGTGCTTTCACATTGTTTCTTGTGAATTGATGACACAAAGACTATTGCTTGAGTTCTCATAATTTCCATAAACAATTAGAGACATTTGTAAAAACGGATAATTAATTTATTTTCCAAACATAGAGTCAAGAGAGGAAAAGGAAAATTAGATCAAACAGCACATCCACAGAACACCAGGAAACGATGGCTGTAGTGCATGTCCAGAGAGCAGCACGGCACTCGGGCTGTGCATCCCAGAGGCAACAGGCAGCTGTTAGTAACCCAGTGGTGTTAAACCACTGCCAAGGTAAAACGGCTACATAAGAGCATGCAGAGAGTCTTAGAGCCTAGCTAGCCTCTGCTTCCCTGTATCTCTTACATCTTTCATTTGAATTTACCCCCACTGTTACTAAGTGATCCCCAAGTCTACAGAAACAGTCATTCCAGTAGCTAGCCAGGTTATTACATATTTATTGCAGAGTGTACAATCGTCTGGGTTTGGAACATCTGGATCTCAATGTTTCTTCTAGCACAATGAATTAGATCTCTTCTTCCTGGTGCTTGTGTTGTTGTGCTCTTCCCTGTTTCTCCTGCCCAGAGATGCACGCACGCACTCCATACCTTCTTAGTGCATGTGCTGTTGGACTACTAGAGTAGGTCCTTCATCACAGTACTTCTGACCAACTAAGGTTAAGTAACACTGGAAGCGGGTTGTTGGGAACATTGACTCTTAACCTGATGCTTTTGCCATTAGGAGTAGAAGTTTATCCACAAGTGCAGGGATGTGCACAGGATTGGCTTTCCACAATGTCTGATTTAAATACAACTTTATTTAGGAAAGAATGTGGCATTGGAATACATCAAACCCGGTTTAATGCAAATGTCTGCCACTGGCTACACTCAGTGCATACATTTATATTCATACTCACCTGCTTCCCTGAATAAATTTGCTTTCCTAAGTTGGCTCCTCACCTGGCTTTCTGCAGACTCAGCTTCCCTGTGGGTTTGGTGACATTTTCTACTTTGTCTTTTTGCTTCATGCTCTTCTCCAGCACATTCTGCAGTAGCTCCATGAGCACATTTAGATCTACCAGGTTTCTCCTCTCTCAGCTTTGTGCTTCTGCTGATGCTGCCTCTGATACCTGCGGAATTTCTGTCTTGGCTTTTTTTTTTTTTTCTTTGAGCTTTGTAAAGTGACTTTTTTAAAAGCTCCTTTACAAAAGTGGTGCTTATGCAAGTTTGCTTTGAACTCTCACCGCTCTATTCTCATTTAGGTTCAAATGGTATGTTCTCACTTAATTTTCAGTGTTTTAGTGCAGGATTCTTATGAGTAATGTTTTTCCTTTTTCATAGCTGTGATGTCCCGATGTGTGACAGAGTTGAGGATACTCTGACTGAAGTTTGACAACTGGATATAACCAAGGAGGGGAAAAAAAAAGTAAACAAGAATAAGTCAGGATTATTCTTCACTTAGAAGTTTCCTCGTTCTTTCACAGACATTAAAAGGGCTCAAGAGAACTTGTCATTTTTTTTTAATAAGTAGTTGGATAAATGTCTTTCCCTACAAAAATTTACTTTAGGGTTGTTCTGTGCAGAGGTAATGCTATTTTTATATTCTTCGAGAAATTTACAGACCTACTGGACTCATCCCACCAAACTTACTTTTGCCAACAAGTGCTTTGTTTCATTTTGGGATAAATTGCCCATAAATCCGCAGTGGCATAAAGAGTATTTCTTCGCAAATCTCAGACCAGCATGTAGCTGTATTAATAGAAACACTCGAACACTGTGAGAACAACGAAGTGTTTTGTGCACAATTCTTATTAATCTCAAAATATTTTGCAATTGGCAACACTTTCAGTTTTCATAGATTGTTAATGGAATTTTTTGTGTTGATACCTTCTGCATTGTTAACACTGGCACTTTCTTCAGCCAGTTCTTATTGAGGAGAATCCATCCTGCTTTTTGTAGGAAAAGTAAAACTAAAATAATTAAGAATTAATTAAAGAACAGTAGAGGCGGCCAATGAAATATTGTTAAAAAGTGATGACTGAACATATCGTTCAGCTGAAAAAGTGCTTTATAATTTGAGGAGACAAAATTTTTCTTTTCCTAACAGATGAAGTCACAACTGCAACTAAATGAGAAAGAAACATGTCACGTGCTTCAACGTGTTATTTGTTTATTGACTGTTTTTACGATACGGCTAACCGAGCATGCTCCTGAGTACATTCTTTTTGGTTGCAGTTTCCAGTAACATTTTATTGTTGAAAAGCTGTTGCCAACATGCTGAGATAAGGCTACAAAAGAGCTGGTGATTATTTTCGTTGGCTGTTCCAAACACTTAACAAGAGGAAATAATATTTCAGGAGTTTCTGAGTGAATATACGAAGCAGGATGAGGTGTTTCCTGAATAAGGAGGGATTTGATGCCCACATCTGCAGAACATGGCTCTGTGTTTTTGTATAGCTGAGGACTGCGTTTCCTTCTTTTCAAAGTTCAGGTTCCCCAGTGAACGTTCAGCTCCTCCAGTGCTCAGTATTGCACGTTCCCTGTCTCCGAGGAGGCACCCCTTAATGGAACAGGACAGACTGTTTTAGGATTATTAGGCGCACAAGCTACCTGCTGAAATTTGTTCTGAATTCAAAACACTTGCTGAATGAGCTTTGGAGCATTATTCTGCTTCTTCAGTTAGTTCTGTGCAACAGGGTGTTCTTCCTCTTCTGCATTCTGCCTGCATTTGTCCCCTATGGTTTCTCAACCTGAGGTAATATCAGAGGACTAGAATATTACTATTAGTTAAAATTATCACTATTACCACAGACATAAATGGTACATTATTGAATTTGAAATAGTCGTTTGATCCTTCATTCAGTGGTGCCACACACTCGCTAGTCCCAGGCACTCCAGAGTTTGCCCACTGGCAACCTTCCCTGAGGAGATCAAGCAGAGCTGAGCAAACAGCATCCCAAGCAATGCTCTGGTTCTGTAGTCATACAGATGGGACACTGTGATGACCAGCCCAGCCCAGGGCTGAGAAAATGCAAAGAAAACTGTGCCCCTGGCTCTGGAACATGCAGAGCTGCTGAAGAAAAGCTAACCCAAGGTTTTACTGTTTCTGCCCAAGGTATCTGAGACCATCCTGGTATTCTTCATGACTTACAAAAACCGTGCATGCATACATCTATATAACAAAAGCTAATGTCGTTCTGAGCAAATCAAATTGTCTCACGATGAGAAAAACATTAAAATATGGTTCAACAATGTGAGTACAAGCACAGGACAGAAGTTGGTACTCCCTTTATAAAAATACCACCTCAGATCTTCTATAAGGTATTTAGGACCTATACTTAAATATCATTTAGTGGGGATTTGGCATCTAAATCCTGATGAGTATTTGAGCCATGATCATTATTTCCTTCACCACTCGCAAAATCCTTGGCCTGTTTACAGAAACAGTGTCTCACAAACCCTTCATTGAGATGTTAGATGTTGAACCCAAAATAACATTTTATGTAACTCACAGACCAATACATCACATCTTCTTTTTCCAGTGCTGTTATTTCCTGAGTAACACCACTGAAGAAGAATTACCCTTGGAAAGATGAGATACAAGGCAGTGGAGGGGTTATATATTGGAAACAAATGGGTTATGTTTCTTACTTTAAGAGCAGTCTGTTACTTATTTAATAATCCTTATGTATATAATTTTAACATGTTCCTTTTACTGTCTTTACATACTTATTACTGCAAACATTTTTCTACTATGATTTGCGTTTCATCCTGGGGATAGAAGTTGCCTTTGACAAGCATCTGAAAGTTTAATAGTTTGTGACTTTTAAGCTCCAAACCATTCAGAAATGAAGCAGCAACTCATTACAAGTACTTGTCACTTTTCTGTCTTATCTGAAGTTTCTATTCTCTTGAGTGACTTTTAACAGCATTAAATCAACACCATCTACTCAAGAGTTGCCAGTCTAGTACTTTTTGCCAGATGATCTTTCTTTTAATCCAATTCTGTGGAAAGCAGTAGGGTATTTCAGCTCCACAATTTATCTGCAATAACAACAATCAAAGCTGTTATTTTCCTTATTCTGTAACAGAGCTCTCTCTTATCTCATCTTGTGGAATTTTCCTTCCCTGACTAGCTGCAGCAGCTCAGGCCCAAGGCTGTGACAATGGAGAGGAGAATGGCCACTTCTGTTGGCATTCTCTGAACATGTTGACTCTGTTGCCAGCAAAACATAATAATACTCTCTGATAACAAATTTGCAGCCATCTAGCACTTGACATGGGACAATCTAAACTTTTCCAGCAACCAGAACTTTCTGGTACTGGTAGAGCCCTGTTTCTTTTACTTAACATCAGCTAAAGGAAAGTTTTCTAACCCTGATTCACTGTATTTTTGTGAATTCAAATTCACAGGCTGATTTTTTTGGGCTCTGCATAAGTCAGGGCGTGAAGACATCACTTCTCAAGGTAAGTATAGCTATAGTAATTTTAAATACTTCTATCTGCAGCTGGCTGTCCTCTCCCTCTCCTGTACTTACTGCTTCTGAAGGTAGAGGTAGTAGGTGAGAGCTTAGATTTTGTGCCTCATCACTGCAGTTCCATTTTCAGAGTGTTAGTTCAGGCCACTGATGAGAAGCTATAGAAAACCCTTAAACTCATCCCAACATAGTGGACTATAGTTCTTGATTCTGCCACCCTGAAACAAGGGTAAGATAACTGAATTACAGAGAAAAGGGAGAGCAGACACCTCAAGGCAGCAAGGTCTTAGGCAGCTACATGGAGATTTGATATATTCCAGAAACTGCCTGTTCTGGGCATTGCACATTGTGCATGGAAAGAGTTCGACTGCTGGCTGGGATATACAACTGTGAGCAGCCTTTGTGAAATGTCAATCTAACTATGTACCTGAGGATGCCTCCCCCATCTAGAAGGAAAGGCTGAAAGCAGAGAGGAAGCAATATTTCTCTCTCAGCAGCTCAGAAAACTTCTAAAGCTTGTCTCTATGAAAGACTTGGCTTTGCACACTGTGTTGTAGTTATCTTTTAAAATTGTTGTAGTTCAAAAATTACCAAAATTTTCAAATGTATGGCTTTGTGCTTTCATGAAGAAAAAGGTGCATTTTGCTTTAAGAGGATCGTCCTACGGATCTGTCCTGGGAGTGGACTAGGTGACCATTCAGCGACCTGTGGTGAGCTGAAGGATTTTCCCCCTTTCCCCTGTAGCTGAGGTGGGAGGAGAGGGAGAGAGACAGGAGGGGAATGGGCCCTCTCGGCCACGTTAGCAACATTGGGGAGGTCCCCTGCTGATGCCGGCCTTGTGGTCAGTTGCCATCTTGAGCTCTGCGTGTGGCTGGGGCCATGCAGCCAGTTGCCGCCATCTTTGAGCCACTGATCAGCCGGAAGAGAGACTGCCACTGAGAAAAGCTGGGGATGCTCAAGTATTGGGGAGAGAAGAGGCATCTGAGAATTCCTTCACACTTAGCTGAAGAAAGCAGGACTCGAGAATCCTTAAACCTTGGGCAAGGAGAGACTGGGTCCTGTTTGAAAGCGAGACTCCTGCATCAAGGGATGCGGTTCAGGTGCGGAGGAGTCAGGCCTGACTGATCTGTGTGTTGCTGGAGAAAGCTGCGCTGAAGAGTTGAAGGGTTCGCCGGTCTGGACAGCCGAGGGTGGTGGTACCCATCTCCACTTGACTGACATGTTCTTTCCCAAGTCTCTAATGTGAAAAAACCCAAAGACTGTTACGACAGTGATCTCCTGTTGTATTTTCTCAGAATATGTGATGGCATTTGTGACAGAGTTTGTGTGCACTAACTGGCTTAACCTTTTCTTCTTTTCTGTATACAGTCTTAAGGCTAATAAACCCTTTTCCATTTTCCCTAAGCTATCCATTGTCTGGAAACTTGTATCTAAGATCTCATCGAGACCTAACTTCTCTTTTTTATTTTCCTTGATTTTTAATTGTGGTCTGGAACCCACCACAATACCTTTAATTAAAGCCATGTTGACTGGGCCTGATCCCCTGGTTGTCCTGCATTTTGATACAGTGATGCTTGTTTACATGGTCAACATCTGAACTTCAGTTTAGTTGGGTGCCAGACTGATTTGTGTAGGATTTTCTTTTACGACTCACTTTGGCAGAGGTGCTTACATTCGATATAGCACCCTCATCTGCATCTTACCCAACTAAGCTGCCTGTGTGAGTTTCTTCCTCTGAGGAGCTGATGGAAGATGGTTAGGACCTCTTAATGGTGACCTAAAGCTCTGAATTACTGAGCTCTTTGAATCCTATGTCTAGTCTTCTAACTTAAATTTCTTACTTCAATGACTAGGCAGGTTGAATCCTAGCCCAAGTGTCTTAGCAATGTCTTAGTCATTGCTAACTACTAACTGCCATCACTGCTACTACCTAGTTACTAACAATGACTGACTGGCGACACGTAGCTGAGTTGTGTAAATCTATATGTACACAAAGATGAAAATCTTTAAAACATGATGATAGTTTTCCTTCAAGGCTTTTGTGG
This sequence comes from Rhinopomastus cyanomelas, assembly GCA_013400115.1. Classification (NCBI taxonomy): domain Eukaryota; kingdom Metazoa; phylum Chordata; class Aves; order Bucerotiformes; family Rhinopomastidae; genus Rhinopomastus; species Rhinopomastus cyanomelas. The sequence continues at coordinate 28,717 of VXBP01007181.1, read as the reverse complement.
ACATCTGTGGGTTTTCTCTGTAATATATTTTCAGCTGTTTAGGTAATATAATTGGCAGCATTGTTGGTTTGAAAGACTGCATCTGTAATCTAGCACAGAGCGTTACATAAGTAATGAGCTTTTGAAATTAAGGAACGGGTTAAAACTTCACATAATATCCTCTGAACACAGTAAAATCCTGATTTACTATGATCTTGTAGATGAAAGAGTAGTGCTGCATCTCTTGTATTTTGTGTATTTGAGGAGACGTGCCCGTGGCAAACTGAAGAACAACATGACCTTTCTTCAGAAAACTACAATTAAAGCATGACTGTGTTTTCATTTAGTTCAGTGGGTGGTGTGAAATAAAGAATGCTGCTGAATTGCTGTCATTGAGAGTGCAGCTCTTCACATACTCAGAATTAGGAGTCTGTAAAATCCCCTGAATTCACATTCTGGGCTGCCAATGCATTATCCATGAGGGAGGCAGGCAGCTTGGGATTCTACTGGCAAGTTACACCTCTCTTGCAGAAGAGACCAACCTGCAAAATGGTTTATGCAACCGCAGAAGAAGGCATCTTCTGTTCCAGCAGAGTGAGAACGTGTCGCTTCACAGGTGCACCCTTATGGTGACCTACAGCTAAGTGCCATGGAGCATTAAAGCAGGTTGTGGTTTTTTATGTTCATCCTGATTATGGAAGTGTGGCCCATTTGAAAGGAAAGAATTAACCTCTGAAACCTTAACCTCTGCCTATGGCAGAGCCAGGTCTAAATCTCCATTTAAAAAAAATTCCAAATTTGCTTCCTCGACAATTGTATCGAAGGGCTGTGCTGGCATGATGGCAGAATTAACTATTTGAAAGACAAAGCTATGAACAAATGTTGGGGCAATAATGATGAGGAATGAAGGTCTCAGTGTCTTCAGTGTTTTCAGCTGGGCAGTATGAAGCGTTTATTGGCATGTTGCCTTTTTCAGGTACCATTCTGAGGATGTTGCATTCCTAATATGTTAGTACAGGACAGTTAGCCCAGATACCAATGAGAGAGTGCTTTCTAGTTTATTTGCCAGCTGTTGAGAATGATTTCCTAAGTTCCTTACATGACCTATCCCTTATTTAGGAAAGTAGTTCAAGAAAAATACGTAGGCAAACCAACACAAAGAATTCTTCAAATTGGCTAGGTCCCTTTTATGCTGTTTGCAACTGTTACTTCAAACACTTATTCCAGATATATAGGGTTAAGACATGCTGTCATTTTAGTGGAGAATTGGAGCATTATTTTGAATGTTGGTGCTGTTTCAATATTAATTAGAATTACTTCTAAGAGAACATAAAGTTTCAGGCTTGCATAGTAATTAATAACTTGGTCTCATCTTGTCCATATTAGTGACACAGGCAGTTGCTTGCAAACCAAATTTTATACTTTTTCATACTGTGTTTGTAGCTGAGGTATTTTGTAGTGGGAAGTTCTGATGAGTTCTATAAAGCTGACAAAGGAAGTGGCACCTGTTATTACTTGTTTTCTGCAGCTAGCTTTTAAGGCACCCCACGATTTCAGTACTTTCATGGAAAGTGGAAAACATGCCTCCTCCTAATTTGGCTGGAATTAAAATTAGTTGCTCTTATTCTTTCGTTAGCTCAGTTCTCTTTTGTTAGCAGTTTCGCATCGTGAAGGTGACCTAGCATTGCACATTTTGTCAACTCAGTGGTAAAAAGTTCTCAACATCTTCTGAGTTTTAAACTGTCTTCTGCTTGACTTACCTCATGTCATATTTCTCTAGTTTCAGCAAGCAATAAGAGTTTCAGTTCTGATTCAAATCTCACTTCTTGTGAAGCTTTTCTGTCTTCAAAATATCCTTTCTAAACATAACTTTTCAAGTGTCCTTAAATTTAAACATCTATCCCAAAAGACACTGCATCCTCCTAGTAGGTCTTAGAGACACAGCTCTTGTCTTTCTGAATTTTGCACAGAAGTGCTGCAGGTATTGGCCATGAAACCACTTCCCCAACTGATATAAATAGCACATGTTCAAGTGGCTATTGTTCTTAGTAAGGAACGCACCAAGGTCATTTGATTGTTGGGATGTATGAAGAAACATTCTACTAGTCATGCCCCATGGGTTTCTGGAAGTTACATCTGTATTTATTAACACAAACAGTACTGGAAATCACCAGTTCTGAAAAAGCATTTGTCATCCTAGACGTGTCAAGAAAAGGGCACGATTGCTGCACTGAATCGAATCTTAAGTTACTTGAAAGCAACAATAAGGTTCTGTAAATCATTTCCCTGCAGGTACTGATTTCCTCTAAGTCTCTAGAGAACCACCAGTATATGAAAATGTTTACTACACATACCTGTAACTTCTCAAAGGTTTAAACTAGATACGTTTGAGGTTTCTTCCTTGACAAGAGGGATGTGGAAAAGGTGCTATGTGCTTCTTCAGTTTATCATTCTGCTTTGCTCTTTTCTCTTCAGACATGGCACCCTGACAATACTTTTTACACAGCACCGCGTCTCTGTAAAACAAACACTGTTTTCAAGCATTTTTTTTCTGAGATAACAATCATGCCTTAAAAAGAAGTGGTTGGTACAAGAGGAAGGAAAGCTTGTGGCTAATGAAGCTGTTTCAAACATTGGTGAAATCAATGTAAGCCTTCTACAGTAGTCCTACACTTTTTTCCTCAACATTTCTAATGTATACTTCACATGTTAAAAATGCAACTCCAGCAGCTAATAAATGTGTTTTTAAGAACATCATGTAAAACATTGTAGAAGTGTCGACATGAGAGAAATGATATTCTTTTTGTCATTTAACATGTGTGTAGACTTACTATTATCCCCGAGAAGTGATCTTAGACAAGTGATCTTAGCCAAGCATATGACAGAAAACAAAAATCTGATGGAATTTCTTTAATTAGTTTATTTCCTTAGCAAAAACAAGCAGACAAAACCAAGAGCATCCTGGTACAAAAATACTGTGCTGAAATGTGTAGGCATGGAGGCAAATTTACAGCAATCGTTCTGAGATTAAAGCATGAAAATACTAGTATTATCCATTTTTGGGTCAATCTTGTGTCTCCTCCTCTTTTTAGTACCATTTAAGACTGTACTGACAGCCAAACGATTCTCTAGGAGCTGCTGCAGAGGAGAATGACACTGACATGCTGAGGTCTTCCTTGTCCTGTTATCGGACTGTCTATCTGCTCTTAATTGCTACTCGGTGGCTTTAGCAGTGGTATGCTGACTTGTGATTGACTAGGATTCTGAGAAGATTGAAACTAGACTGATAAAACTGTAGGTGATAGCCAAAAGGTAGAAGAACAAATTTATAATTTCCATTGGTATCCCCTTGAAGTGCTGAGAGTTAAAGCTGACACATGAATGAATCTCACAACCAGGTGAACGGACCGGCACTGGCCAGGCACCTCCTACCAGAGTCAAGGGCAAGACTGCTTTGGCCTCCGTGTTTGTTACCAAGAAGAACCTTTAAGTCCACTGCTAGCTACAACCCAGCAGGCTTTGAGCAGTGGGGGGACAGGCCACACAAGACCTTGATGTGAGGGATGATCCCCTCTGTTGTAAGAGGGCCATCCAAGAGGGAAGGCCAGGCTCATGAGAAGCTCTTGAGGGTCCTTCACAGACCTGAGTGGCTGCACCTGGGCCCTGAGTGACCACCCCTGGTGCCTCTCTCAGTATAAAAGCTGGGGCTGATTCCAGAGAAGGTTGTGAGTCTGCCTGTGGGTGGATGCACCACATGGCATTTCCACGTTATCAGAAGGAGTCTGAGCTGTCTGTGGCAATTGGAGTGCCCAGTGATGGTGGGACAGATGAACTGAACCGGGGTGAGAAGCTGGGTTATGTGTTCTTCAGGGTTTTTTTGGTAGGTGTTTTCTGTGTGACTATGACAGAGTGCAGGCTATGGTTGTGTTCTGGGTTGTTCTACTTTTTGGGTGTGTTAGGTTGGCATAGTTAAATTTTTGGGGTGTGCTAGGTTGACGTTATTTGTATTTCTGTCTTCTTTCCCCTGTTGTTTCTGCTCAGAGTGGTTTTGCAGTGGCACCAGTGGATGAGCGGGGAGGTTGCTGGGGAGAAGGTTTTAAGGGAACGGGGATACTGTGTGCCAAGGTGGCTTCTTGTTCTGAACAATTTCTACTGAAGTATTTTACTAGTTTTTTTGACTAACAGAGGTGATATTCCTGTCATATGGGGGGAGTTGTGCGTAGCTCATACTGCTGTTAGTTGTACTGGTAGAGGAAGCTTGCCCCTCGGTGTGCACAATGGTGTGTTGTCTCCTCCTTGTACGCAGCCCCTGGAGTTGACACATCAAACAGTGTCTGCTGCAGCTATTTATTTCACAGTCAATATCCACTTGCTCTCAGGGCACACTTTGGTTACTTTTTGGGGTTTTTTTTCAGTAATACCCATCAACATGGGTGAGAGGGAATAATTCCACATTTTCCATAAACTAGTTAATTTTGTATGTCAGTCAGCTGTTATCATTCCACAGTACCTCTGCTGTATTTTTCTCATGTTGCCCATCAGTGTTTTAGAATTCAAAATGTTGCCTGTGTTATAAATGTGTAGTTTGTTTTCTAGTGTAGAGGGACATAAATGCATAGTTGTGAGTGGGGAGAGTAACTAATACAGCTTCTCCAGGCTGTATAAGGCTCTTGCAGCAGAGACAGCAAGTGGCCTTGTAGCAGAAATTACTCCTCCTGAGCAACGACTGATCTATTTATATGGAAATAATATCTTCTGTGTTGCTCCACACCACTTTTTGTTTTCCTTTACATAATTTATTTAAAACATGGTGTCAATTATAATCTTTGCATGATTCCTCACCTGACATCCGTACTATCTGAGAATATTTTGCAAAGAATCATGAAAACTCAAGCACATGAAGAAAATATTATTATTAATTCAAATGTGCTTTAGTTGCCACACATATGTTTGCTTTAAAAGTAACAATACGATTCTCCTTTCTTTCCCCCCATGGCTTCTTATTTAGAAGAGAATACCTTAATTTGCATTTAAAAAAAAAAACCTGTAGCCTTTATTTCCTGTGATTTTTCTGCAATTTTCCTTCAGATTCAAACCCTCTAAATTATATGGGAAATATGGTGCCACATTCACATGCAAACTATTTTTAGAGAACATGAATAATTACACCAGATGGTTGTTTAATTCTCTTGGCATTATCTCTCCTGTACATTTGTGGCTTAAAGTAATATTTCCTTACACTTCTCAGTATCTGTGGAAGGTCACGGGCAAGTCCCACTTCTTTATTTACATCTGGTCCCTTTTATAGACATATTTCAATGCTGCAGCTGCTGGAGGTCTACAGAGATGCTGATCTGCAGACTCCTTAGTAAACTATTCAGCTCTTGGAGCCAAAGAAGTATGTTAATAAGAAAACATTACATCTATGACAGGAGAGTGTTGTTAGTGTTTTATATACAAGGAAGTGCTACTTAATCTGTGACTGCCTCTGTTTAATATCCCAAGATTTACTGAAATAACCCCTTTCAGTTGCCTCTTCATTTTATGCAGTAGTGAAAACAGGAGAGATGTTCACTTTCTATGTACCTTGACTGCTTTGTGAGTTTCAGAGGAAGCTTCTGCAGTACATTCTGTTTGGTTGCTTAGTGAAATAATCTATTCAGTTCCTCTTTTTCCAAATTCTTAAAAATCTAGACCTGGGCAAAAGTATTTTTAAGTGTTATTTCTGAAAGCCACAGATTGTTTGTGTGTTATTTCAGCCAACATAGAAAGCTTAAAAGCACATGTTCTCAGAAGGTAGCTGGCACCAAATTGTGGAAGATGAAAATTTTGTAGGAGGAGAACTTTTGAAATGTATTTTTGTTCTGCTTTGGAACAAAAATATAAACTTCCAAACATTTACATGGGAACAGAAATATATCGAAGCATCTGGCTTTGTTTCCAAGACTCATGTAGTTCTGTTTAATGTGTATTTATAACCTGTGATGCTTACTGGGCTGGCCTTAGTCATGAAAGACGCACGCTGTGCTTAATTCCTAAAGTGTTGGTCTGACATTTCTCTGAAGAAGGCTGAATAAGATTTTGCTTTTTGTACTTGCATTCCAGGCTAGTGTCCTGGCTGTTGGTTACAGAAATGTTTTGGCTCTAATGAATATGTTGGTATTTTCATTTTGCTAGAAATGTTCTGATCAGCTCTGCTAAGGCTGGGCAATGGAGGCGTGTGAGAAACCAGAGAAATCCTGGTGATTTTCACCTCTTCTGAAACTGGAAGTGTCTGAGCAAACCAGTAATTGGCTTCCACTTAGACAAACTTTGGCTATATTCAGCGTAAAAAATGCATTGGGCAGATTTCTTCTACACATTTCTGTACACCTGCAAGTTATGTGCAACAAGCAAAAATTTTTGCACACTGTGCAGCAATTGACCTTTTATTATCCTCACTCAGAACAGGGTATATGAGCTATGAAAAGAAACATAGCTTAGGACAGTTTAGTGTGGGAAGCAAAGCAGCCTCTTCTGTTCAGGTAATTCAGGTATTTGAGATTTATAATTATTTTGTCATTTCTTAAACACTTGTATTCAAAGACTGCTCTGTTGTCAGTGCTAAGTTGTGGCAGACAAATGCAGACACAGTACTTTTCAGCATTCCTCAAGCAAAGCTTCTTTTTATTGCCTCTTTCTCCTTTTTCTTATGGTTCTACATGTGTCTTTTGCTCATTGGACAAAACCCTTGTTCACAGGCATAAGTCTTTGTGGTCACTGGTATTTGGTGTTCCTTCACATGGTCTCCACAAGCCTGCAAATATCACTCTGCCCCTCCCCACTCTGGTGCTCAGCTTCCTCAAACATTGCCTCTACTTCAAAGGCTGTAGCTCTTCAAGGTCAAAGCCACCTGCAGCCCACCTAATATCCACATTCTATGATTAGTTGCTTAGTTTGTGTACTTGGTGTATGAAATGAAATATGTGATGCTGTTTCTGGATTACAATAGGGTTTTTGCTGTGGTTGGGGTGGCCAGAAACTATAGGGTTCAAGCTTAGTGTGCAAGTAATTCCAACCAATTCCACTTCATTAAGCTCAGCTTGTTCATTTTGTATCCTAGTCTACACACAGGGGTCCTTATTTCATTAGTACAACACATATATAAACCAGTGGTCATTTGGTGGTCATCTGTATGTGCCCCTTGTTCTGTCTTTATGCCACATTCCTCCAAGTGGCGTTAATTAGTTCTTCGTTATCTTGTTACCATGACTGTTGACTCCTCTCACAAGCAGGGTGTGTTCCTCAGCTGTAGTGTCCAAACCTGCGACTGCGTTACAGCAAGTCTCTCAGCCTCCACGTAGCAACCCACAGGAGCAGGGTCAATGGGAACAGGTGTCCACCCAACGGAACAAATGCAGATGGAGCAAGTCTGCTACAATAAGAAGTCCATCACCTTCAGTGCACTTGCAGAATAGGTATGAGGTTCTGCAGGAGGAAAAGGTCAGCAGCAAGGATGAGGACTCAAAAAGACTAGTAGCTGCACCAAAGACAGCTATCACAGTAATGATAAGGTTGGAAAAGACCTTAAAGATCATCCAGTCCAACCTAAATCCAAAAAACCCCCCAGTAATTCTAACATCTAGATCATGCCACTCAGCACCTCATCCAGCCTAACCTTGAATACCTCCAGGGATGGTGACTCAACCACCTCTGTGGGCAGCCCATTCCAAGACTGGATCACTCTTTCAAGTCAGACATAAAGACCAATCCTGAAACGAAACCTTGTAGGGTCATTGTTATAGGAGACTCCCTAGTAAAGGGAACAGAGGGCACAATATGCAGACCTAACCCATTCCATAGAGAGGTTTGCTGCCTCCCTGGTGCCCAGGTAAGGGACATTTTAGGTGAAATCCTCAACCTTGAGTCCTACAGACTATTACCCACTTCTGGTCTTTCAAGTGGGTAGTGATGATGCAACAATGAGAGGCCCGTGATCAATTGAGAGATTTCAGGACCTTAGGGCAACTGCTAAAGGGATCAGGAGCTCAAGTTGTGTCCTCCTCTATCCCTCTAACATCAGTGATGCATGAGGGAACATTTAGGAAGAGCCAGCAGCTCAATTGATGGCTTCAGAACTGGTGTCATCAACAGGGGTTTGGATTCTACAATCACGGCTCCATTTTACAAGGCACCAGAGCTCCACCAACCAATGGGATGCACTTGTCCCAGAGGGGGAAAAGGATCCTGGGGCAGGAATTGGCAGGGCTTATTGATAGGGCTTTGAACTGGGTTTGAAGGGGGAGGGGGTAAATAGTCTCCTGCTGGCTGATGACAAATAGTGGGGCAGCTCACCAGTGGCAGAGGGATGGAGAGCCAATGAGGGCCCTCAACTTGCCCTGGGGCAAACCAGGGATCATGTACCAGAACAGTCTGTGGACATCAAGGGCAGTTGGCACAAGAGGAGGACAGGGCCAGCCCAGCTGAAGTGCCTCTATGAAAATGCACAGAGCTTGGGCAACAAACAGGATGAGTTAATGGCCACTGCACTGCTGGGATGCCATGACATAGCGGCTATTACTGAAATCTGGTGGGATGATTCCCACAACTGGGATGTAGGGNTGACTGGAAAAGGGGAAACATCATTCCTATTTTCAAAAAGAGTAGGAAGGAGGAGCTGGAGAACTACAGGCCAGTCAGTCTGACCTCTGTGCCCAGTAAGATCATGGAGCAGATCCTCCTGAAGGCACTGCTGAGACAGGCAAACAGTGAAGAGGTGATTGGGCACAACCAGCATGGCTTCACCAAGGGCAAATCCTGCCTGACAAACCTGGTGGCCTTCTATGAACAGGTCACAACATTAATGGATGAGGGGCAGGCGACTGATGTCATTTACTTGGACCTCAGCAAAGCCTTTGACACTGTCCCACATCATTTTGGTCTTTAAGCTGGTTTAAGGCCAGGCTGGATGAAGCTCTATTCAGCCTGATCTAGGGTGGGGTGTCCCTGCTCATGGCAGGGGGGTTGGAACTGGGTGATCCTGTGGTCCCGTCTAACCCAGACTGACTGTATGACTTGGTCTAGGTGATCCTGCTGTGGCAGGGGGATGGGACTGGATGATCTTTCCCTTCCAATCCCTTATGATTCTATGCTGCCACAATTTCCCCTTTTTGTATTAATAACAAGGGCAGCTTTCGCTGACCTGTCAATGAAATGCTGAACACGTTGCCTAAAACATGGTGTACGTACAACAGTGAGTATGCCCTCACAAGCCAATCCCATTTTAATAGTGGTGTTCACCCACGCTGTTAAACTCCAACCATTCAGCAATTCACTCAACCATTTTCTGTCATCTTCAGCTTACACTGAGCTGCTTTTTATAGGGTCTCTTGCCTACACAGCAAATTTCTGTTATATTTTTGGTTAGTAGTTTTTAGTAGTTTAGTGAACTATTAGTAAAACTACAGAGTTTTATCAGGCTTCCCTCTCTGGTGCCTCTTTCCTCAAAGTTTGCTTCTACTTCAATCTACTGTAGATTTTAAAATTTGGAGCTGTCTGCAACCCACTTAACACCCATATCTCCCCCTTTTTGTGTTGTTCTATGATGAAGGCATTGTTTATTGTCCTTCTGCAGGGCCCTTTGCTGATGGGAAAGCAAATATGGCACAAGAAGTAGTATCCAAACAATATACCTAATATTAGCAATCCAATTTTTACCAGTCCCATTAATTAACCTTTTTTGCCCCACTTGTTTAACTAATTTATCCCAAAAGAATCCCATATCTTCCTGCATCGTGTGTAGTTTGCATCAATTCTTGTATGTGTGTCTGGGTTGATTTAGAGTGATCTGACAAATTCATGCAACATATTCTGTCTGAATTTGCTGCCCTACCTTGAACTCTGGCTACAGAGGATGTCCATGCTGTACTCCTTCTGGCTTGCTTGCCGAGGTCTCTCAAAGGAGCCTTGCACTTTTCTTACAGTTTGAGTCTGTTTGTGAGAAGATTTAGAGTTTGATCCAGGGTCTGAATTTACAGGTCTTAGATTTGCAGTCTCATGCTTTAGGCAGGCTTTGCTGTCCAGTGACCACCGCCTGTAGCGTCTCTACTCTTGCTTTCGCCGTCCACCCGAGACCTGCACGCACACTCAGCCCATAGGGATCCCGGAGGGGTCTCGCTGCTTGCTCTGCGCTCTGTTGCACCTGCTTTCACAGCAAGTCTTCAGGTTGTGATAAGATAACATGCAGCTCTTAAATCTTGACAAGTTAACACATAAATCTCAGCAATGGTATGCAAAAAGTTCTGGGTAGAAGGAATTCTCAAACTGTTCTCTTCTATGGACCAACAGAGATCCTCCACCAAACTATATGGCGTAGATTGTCACCGCACTTCTTTCTCTGGCTCATAAATAACCACGAATCCTTGTAAAACGTCTATTTCACCAGCCTTTTTAATTCTTTTTCAAAGTGTATTCTCCTGGGTCAAATGAAATCTCAGCTGAAGATTTTAAGTATTGGGCTTCCTGTTTTCTAAAGGGGTTGTGAGGCTTTTGATTTTGTAGCTGTGCTGCTTGCCTGACCCTGGCTGTTACAGCTTCCCAAAGCTTAATGCCTGCCTGATCCCAGGTCTGTGCCTGGAAAATAGTCACTGCATTCACATGTGGGATGGCAGTAGAAATCCATTGCAGTAAGCAGGGCGGAGCATGAGAGTCAAAGGCAGTGTTATGCTTCTTTAAGAGACTCTGTCAGTTTTAACACAGCTTGCTTTTCTGTGCTAGGCTTGTTCCTCATGGGGCCCTGGCTCATAGCATGGCTGCCTGCAGCCCCCACGCTAAACATAACAGCTGTGGAAGCTTCAAAACCCTGCTTTTTGCTCCATAATAGTATTTCTTGTAGCCCATAGTCAGTAGTTTTCACTCCTTTGTGGGCTGGTAGCACTTTCCAAGTAGATAAAATAGGGCTTTCCTCTTTTACGTTCTGTCCCGTTGTTACTCTTCTTGTTCCCCATCGGCTCACCTCTACAGGTGTCTAATCACCTTGCAGATGTCTTAAATCAGGTCTGGACCAGGGAGAAATCCACTGCTCTCAGCTTCACCAGGATCTACCCCCACTGCATGTCACCCTGCGGCCCTCAAATGTATGTCGTGGTTGGGGCAGCCAGAAATGACAGGGTTCAAGTTTAATGTGCAAGCAATTCCACTTTATTAAGCTTATCTCATTCCTTTTGTATCCTTTCTACACACAAGGGTCCTTAGTTCTTTAGTACAACACATATATAAACCAGTGGTCATTTGGTGGTCATCTGTATGTGCCCCTTGTTCTGTCTTTATGCCACATTCCTCCAAGTGCAGTTAATTTGTTCTTTGTTATCTTGCTGCCATGACTGTTGACTCCTCTCACAGCCGGCTGCGTTCCTCAGCTGTAGTGTCCAAACCTGCGACTGCGTTTTCTGGTGCTTCATTTTGTCGTGCCATCACAGTTTTCTTGTGAACAGCATGTAATGGATGTGTATCATAGAATCATTACGGATCGGAAGGGACCTCGAAAGATCATCTAGTCCAATCCGCCTGCAACAGCAGGATCACCTAAACCAAGTCACACAGGAACCCGTCCAGTTGGGTCTTGAACATCTCCAGAGAAGTATGTGTAACTATTAACTGAAAGCACACGATCAAAAGGGCATTTTATTGCTGTGTTCCATCCGTACCATTTATTACAGGTCACATGACCTGTGTATATATATATACACCTGTATATATATACCTGTGTATGTATGTGTGTGTGTGTGTGTGTGTGTGTGTGTATATATATATATATATACACAGGTGTGTGTATATATATAGGTGTTGAGTCCCTGGTGAGGAGAAGTCAAAAAAAAATCTCAAGAGAAGTCAGTGAAGTGACTTTAGGACACCAGAGCTTTCCCTGGATGAGAAGGCAGCAGTATACCTTCTTTGGTATACAGAACAGCTTTGGGGCAATCGAGCTAAAATTGTACAGGTGAATGCCAGCCATGTAGCTACCACCTGACCTCTCTTGCACCTCCTGTGCCTGCCAGATGTGAGTGCAATTCCTCTAGGTTTGTTCCTTTTTAAATCTTGATTAGGAGGTATTTCTTCCACTCGCACCTTGAGTAACATCTTGGCTGCCATCAAGCCTCTAACTTGTGCACTTGAGAAATATTAGAAAGAGAAACAACAAAATATGGCAACATAGATCAAATTTATCAGTTCATACCTGCTCATAAATATACTGAGCAAGCGAGACATGTTGATGCAAAAGGACCGTATTTTTGGCACGTGGATAAGAGAAATGCAGGACTCGGCTGTAAATGTTGATGTGCAACACAACAAAACTGTTGCTAAAAAATTATGCCTGTCTCCTAAATGATAAATTCTCAGCATCACTCAAAGCTAAAAATCCTCCATATCTTTGCCTTTCCAGTTCCCCACATGACTTTTTATAAACTTATCTAAAAGAAGCTGTCATTTTACATAAACATGACACATCCAGAGACATTATCTAATTAAGTTTGCAACTGCAATATAAACTAAAAGGTAGAAGGGAGAAATACAAGATAAAAAACAGGGTTAATGGATGTTTAGAGCTCTAAGGTAACATAGCTGGACCATTCACTTCACAGGACTGGTTTTGCTTCCTGAGAGCTAGCAAAAGCCTCTGTGCACATGTTGCAGTCTGCACCATCAGGTTAGTTGTGAATATCCTGCACACAGAAACCACTAGTGGGATTGTAACAGTGGCTTGTTCTAATCAAAATTATGGTCTTTCAACAAACAGCAAACTTGATTTTTAAATCTTTTTCAGCATTCCTTAGCAGAATTGTTCAGAAATCAATTAAGCATCGGGGCTGATATATTGTGAGAGATATTACTTTTCATTACTCACTTTCTTTTTTGTTTTAAATTTCCAAGTAGCAGCAAAACATCACCAAAGCAATATCAGCTCAGTTATACTGGCAGTTGGGCTCATTTTGGTGTTTAAAAGTCTCTCGCCACTTGAGTTTGATGATAACTACACTGTTTGGCAGGACCTGGAAGAATGAGTCTGGTATCCATTCTTGGAGTAGAGAACAAGTAGTGTGTTAAATTCATGTCCTCTTGGTATCCCTGTATTAAAGTAGGGTAACTTCAGCCAATGCTGTCTACCTGGTTGCTGTCCACCACCTGAGAGCACTTTAACTGGAGTTAGACTAATCTAATTGTAGATCTATCAATGATGGAAGAGTGATTCCACTTCCTGTTATGTTTTTCTGACATCAGCTGGAAGAAATGTTCCTTGTGTATATCTGAGAAGCCACAGCATGGATCATTTCTACCTCTGCAGCACTGCACTGTGTACATCGATCCTACTTGCTGTTTAACGATGGGGAACTATCTCAAAATAAACTGAGGCTGTATAGTAGCTTAATGCTGAAGGTTGAAAGTTCTATAAATGTGTCATAGCACAGGAATATCATTACCTAACAGTAAACAACGGGGCTTAAAGGACACTATAATTTTCTTCTAATAAAGCACCTTTAATCACAGCTTTATTGCACCTTCAGCATTTATTGAGGCAATAATGCAATTACTGATAATTTAAGCATTACTTTATAGTAAAAGCAACAATATCAGGTGCACTGTCACTAGAATCACCTAGTTCAAATTGAGTCTGCATCTCCAGCAACAGGGTAGATGTACATTATCCCCAAATTGTCAAAGCTGTTAGACTGGCAAGCAATTTTCAATAGATAAGGACAAATTCAACCTTCTGTATTGCTCCAGACAATTTAGGAAGAACTTCAAACAACAATATCAGATTAGGACTTGGATCAAATGATACTGTGGGCAGCCACAACTACCTTTTTTTTCTTTTCAAAAAAAAGAAACTGTCAATCTACCTTGTAAGTATTGTCTGACAATTTGATGGCTGAATCACATTTTCTGGTATCAGTGGGAAAGAGAACACTTCTCTCTGTAGAAAAGTGCAGTAAGATTTGTGTGGAAAGTACCTTCTTCCTTTTTCAAGGCATTTGAAAGATGACTATAATCATAATATCGTAATACATAATGCTAGACCAGAGGCAAAAGACTAAAAAGTCCATTCTTGACTCTCCTAGGCCTTTCCTGAAGGCTAGGGCATCATTCTGTGTGAAAGGGACTGATGTTTTCATTTCGGTGCCAATTAGACAGGGACCTGCACTGCAAACAAAACAGAAATGGTCGTGCGAGCATAACCCTAGCAGTGCCAACAGAACGGGGAAGCAGTGACCTGGCAGAAGCAGTACAGAAATGTTTGTTTTCCCATCCTTACTCATCTGAGCAGTAGGATACTGGAGGAATTTTGCAGCATTCTCACTCATGCTGGAACACAAAAATGTGTTCTAATATGGGATGGTATTAACCACAGTGACTTCAGTACTGATCAGTGCAGTAGAGGTCTTCTACAAAAATAGTTATGGAATAAAGCAGCAAAATCCTCTTCCTCTGGGACTTCTCTCTCCATAATGGGCAATGTGTGGCCTTGCATAAACATTTCTAATTTTAAAATCTTTTACTTGTTTGGTCCTGACATGGAAACCTGCCTTTTAAAGGAATATGCACTAATATAAAATTGTAACAGAGAACTTTCTAACTTTATCAAGGATTAAAAGTAATAAGTAATAACCAGACCACTTCTGTGTGCCAAATTCCTTCTGCACGTCTCTTGTGCCTGCAGAATGGTCCCAAAGTCAGCAAAGATGCAGCAATGATCAACTGTGCAGCTGGTTCCAGCAGCAGAACTTCTAAACCTTGCAGGACAACCTCAGACTATTGCCAGATGATTCTTCTCTTTTTCTACAGCAATGTCTCATCTCTGACAAGGTCATAGAAACATTAGGGATTGGAAGGGGCCTCGAAAGATCATCTAGTCTAATCTCCCTGACACAGCAGGATCACCTAGACCAAGTCACACAGGAACACAACCAGGCTGGTTTTAAATGTCTCTAGAGAAGGAGACTCCACAACTCTCACAGTCAGCCTGTTCCAGTGCTCTGTCACCCTCACTGTGAAGAAGTGACATTTGCTATCCTCCAGTCCCTAGGCACCTCTCCTGATCCCCAGGACCTGAAAAAGATGATGGAGAGTGGCTTAGTAATGACTTCTGCCGTCTCCCTTAGTACATGCAGGTGCATCCCATCAGGGCCCATGGATTTGTGCACATCCAGTTTGATCAACTTATCCCTAACCCAGTCCTCATCAACCAAGGCAGGCTCCTCTCTTGCCTGCACTTCTTCTGGAGTCTCATCAGTCTGGGGCTTAATAATCAGACAACCCCCAGAAGTATACACAAAGAAGGTGTTGAGTATCTCTGCTTTCTCTGTATCCTGTGTCTCCAGGGCACCCACCTTGTTCAGCAGGGGCCCTAGGTTGCCTCTAGTTTCAGTTTTACCTGCAGTGTATTTGAAGAAGCCCTTTTTGTTGCCCTTGACCTCTCTTGCAAGGTTTAATTCCAAGGAGGCCTTGGCTTTCCTAGTTGTATCCCTGCATTTTATAATCGTCTCGAGTGGCCATCCCCTCCTGCCATGACTTGTAAAGAGGCACAATCGTTATCCTTGCTTATGGCTTTGTGTGGTGAACATGCAGCCTTCTGGAAGAAATTTAGGTGCTTGAATCCAATGAGAAGATGCAGTCTGGAAATATTCATTTATCTGCCTGGGTATGCTGTGCTGCATCTGTAAGCAGGCAGATTCAGAGTCACATTCAGGCTGGCAATGCCTCACTGATAGCATAGTTTCAAAGGCATCTTTAAATTGAATGAAAAAAGGGAATTTCTATGAAACAAAGCTACATCCTTATAGGAGACCATAGTTAAGAAATGAGCAGTTGTCTTAGTTACATCAGTCATAAGGACTGGAGATTGTAGAAGGCTTTGGGGGGAAATACATACTTGCTGGTGTAATTCTACCTAGGAAAGAAAATGTAAAATCAATAGTCATTTCAGTCTCTACTTACTTCAGAGACTGAAACATCTGCCAGTTGAACACATTTGTATGTGTATGTTTGTGTGCATGACGTATGGTGGCTGAGAGACCGTGAACTTGAGGAGCCAGCTAATGGGCAGACCACCTAAGGACACTCACTGGAGGTATCTGTAGTGCTGATGTGTGGTGCTGCTTGTGGTTGAGACAGTTATTGTGGGTGTGCAAAGGTGGAGAGGTTCTGTATCAATAACTGCAGTGAGACTGCAGACTCTATGGACTCTTGTGTCTGTGTGCCAACAGCCAGGGAGACTTTGGATCCAGGGACATCTACTGCTGCTAAAGGGATCCATATTATGTATGTTTGTGTGTGTGTGTATGTAATTTCCACCAATAGGATTTCCTCTTGATCAGGCAGAGGAAAAGATGAATCCACCAGGTACTCTTTATGTTTTGCACGGGTGCAGAGTTTTCTGTTTGTTGCCCTGTGTGGCCGGCTCTGTGTGTGTGTGAACGTGTTGTGTGCGTGCCACCATGGCTGGGCATGGGTGCATGGACCCATGGCAGCCTTGCCATTGTTGGGATACTGGATGTGGCGAGTCCTAATGTCTGAAGCTAAAAGCAACTAAAAAGAGCTTTGCTGCTAAAGAATTCAGTGCCTCTGAGATGATCATAAATTACTTCAAGTGGGTATTGGCCAAGTTTAACTAAGATTGGACTGGAACAAAGTAAATATCAAAATGAAAGAGGTATATTTTACTGTCCTGCTGAGGCAGAATACATAAATTGTCCTGACTCTCTAATGAATGTTACATTGGCACATGAGCAATGCACTTGCTACCAAGGAACAAAGCCTGCACTATCAGCAGACAGAAAAATATTCTGCTAGGCTCTACAGTGGTTTCCTTGTGTGTAGTGCAGTCCCCTGTGGTAAACATGTGTAACACTGGAAGGTTTAGAATGAAAAAAGGAGTAGAAATAGACTTTTGAGGGTTACTATTTTGCAACCGCGATGTCGAGTGCAAATTATGTTCATTATTATCATCATCAATGTTGTGCAATCTCAATGCATAATCATGTGTCCTTGTTATTCTCTGGGCCGAAACAATAAATTAAAAAATAGAAAATTGCACCAAATGACTGTATTCTTTTGACAAAATAGCAGTGGGAACTGAAAGCCATTCACAAGACAAGCAAAAATCTATTTTGTTCTGGTGCCTCATAAGGAGTAATCACAGAAGCTGAGGAAATAGTTTGAACTGAAATATCAGAAAGAAAGGAGCTGCCTCTCTTCATAAAGCAAGTACTCCATTGATCCCTAGAAACTGTACATCGCAAAGGGAAAAGCTCGCAGCACTGGAGGGAAAAAGCCTCATTTAAATAACTACATGAGTGAGACCAAGTCCAACAAAGGTTTTGTCTCTGTTACAAAGTTCTGTTGGCACAACTTTGTTAGCTCATAATGAGTCACACATCACAATGCCATAATGACTATAATATCTCAAAAAGAGGGAGTTGGCGGTGAGAATTAGTGGGGGCAGACCGATTTGGATCTCCTGCATTAAGCTCTCAACTGAAAATGCTGATAAGTTTGCATAACCTGGGGTTTTTAGCATGATGTGAACATACCTGCTATGCCCCAGGGGAGGGTTCCTCCGAGATAGCTAATGGTTGGAAATGCACATGTGTTACAGAAGGAAACACATAATCTTCAAAGTCAGCGTGAATGTAAAGGAATTAACTCTTGATCCAGTCACAGATCCCAGATGTCCTCCCAAAATAACACTCAAAGTATAGATACTCTTCTGTCATGTCTTATGTACTCTGGAAGAGACACATCAGCACGAAGGCATGGCCAGAGTCAAACTGTAAAGCCTTTTTCACAGGTGGTTGAATTGCTTATTTTTCTCCCTTTTTGGGCACACAGTGTGAAACTCTGGAGTCTGATTTGCCCAGGTGCAGAGTACACACAGCTGCAAGTGAAGGCAATGAGGGATGCGGTGCGAGCACATGAAATGTTCTATAATTCGAAGTTGAAATTCATTTTTAACATTGTAAAGCCATATATTGAACTGCTTCACTGAATTTTTTAGGAGTAAGGAAATGATGAGCTGTAGGCAGACACCTGGAGTAAAATCTTGCATGATAAATTGCTGAAATTTAGCAAAACTGTATGAAAGTGAAAACCCAGTCTTTATATGAGGGAAAAGTGTTACACATGCTTAAGAAAAAGTGACGCGGCCACAGCCTGGTTTAGAACTGTTTTTAGAAGACCTGTTGGTCATTATAACAAGCTTTTCCTTATGGTAGAAAAAGTTCAGAATCAACTGTCAGTAGCTTAGATTCAATTCAAAATTAATGGCTGTTTTTCTTCCAAATACAAAAGGCACTTACAGTGTAAGAGAGGCTAATTGACTGTCAAATTTACATCAGTTAATGGCATTTTGCAGGTACTTAAGTTTAAAGAGACCCACACTCATTTTGCTCTGTCCAACTCTTTGGAAACCTTATATTCTCTGTTAACAGAAATTGTATTAATTGGAGAAAAGAATATAACCTTTTATAAGGCAAGAAAGAAATTAGCAACACATTTCAATTATGAAATGTTCTTTTAAATCAATGTTTTAAAGTTACATTACTAATTACAATTTGTACTTTTGAGCCCACTTCAAAAGAGTGACCGTCTTCTTTGGTATGTCATCGGCTCTGTGTAACATCACCTTGCAAGGTCACCCTGGGAGAAAATCTTTGTGTGCTGTAAGATTCAAAATGTGGAATATATTTTCACATACTACTATCATTACAACTGTTCTATCCGTTGCTGAAACGGGGGTGCTGATCGATACCCGCCTGAACATGAGCCAGCAGTGTGCCCAGGTGGCCAAGAGGGCCAATGGCATCCTGGCCTGCATCAGGAATGGTGTGGCCAGCAGGAGCAGGGAGGTCATTCTGCCCCTGTACTCTGCACTGGTTAGACCACACCTTGAGTACTGTGTCCAGTTCTGGGCCCCTCAGTTTAGGAAGGACATTGAGGTGCTTGAACATGTCCAAAGAAGGGCAACAAGGCTGGTGAGAGGCCTTGAGCACAAGCCCTCTGAGGAGAGGCTGAGGGAGCTGGGATTGTTTAGCCTTGAGAAGAGGAGGCTCAGGGGAGACCTTATTGCTGTCTACAACTACCTGAGGGGTGGTTGTGGCCAGGAGGAGGTTGCTCTCTTCTCTCAGGCAGCCAGCACCAGAACAAGAGGACACAGCCTCAAGCTGCGCCAGGGGAAATTTAGGCTTGAGGTGAGGAGAAAATTCTTCACCGAGAGAGTCATTGGCCACTGGAATGGCCTGCCCAGGGAGGTGGTGGAGGCGCCAACTCTGGAGCTGTTCAAGGCAGGATTGGACGTGGCACTTGGTGCCATGATCCAGCCTTGAGCTCTGTGGTGACAGGTTGGACTTGATGATCTATGAGGTCTCTTCCAACCTTGGTAATACTGTGATACTGAAAGAGAACAGATACAGATAGAGCATCACTTCAGGGAAAACGAGAGTTACAAAATTAACTCGTGTAAAACAGCCTGCACAAGAGGTTTTTCCTTTAGTTTACACAGATACTTCACAGCCAGTGGAGATTTAAGTAGTGCAGATGAAGTATAGAAGCTTGAAACAAAGTAGTATGGATGGGAATTTGGCAAAGAAAATCCCAGCGTAAGCTCTCTTGAGGTTGTAACTGAAACTGAAGCTCTAATTCCATATTAAATGGTAAGTTACTTGGATTTCACAGAATGAACTCAGAGTGGACTCTGCTTGATCATAATACCTGAACTCAGTTATTGTGCTCTACAGTAAATTGTGTGGCAGCTATTCTACCAATGATAGCCAAAACAATGGACAGAAAAGAAGATAAAAGGTCATTTAAAAACCCAAGAAAAATAGGCCAACTCAAATTATTACCAGTGGAACAAACCAGTAGTATCTGCAGTGCTGTTATTACCTGTTATTATGATGACATAGAATCCTTAATGGTGTCTTTTATGCATCTGTATCTAAAATGGAATGAAACCTGTAAAGAGAATGCCAGTTTGAACAATTTTTAAATCCACATATTCAAGGCTAGTTTGGAGAGACAAGTTGCTTCAAGACATACCCATAATTTACTTGTGCACAAACTTCTATGCTATGTCTAAGTACAGTCATTTGAGATCACCTATTTTACATATGAATGTATGCTTGGTTGCATTGATTAGATTTCATTGTAAGGAATGTCAGTGTAAAGGAGCTTTTGGAGATGGCAAAGTGACTTTGTCGAGAAATGAAAAGCTATTTGGTACTTTTTCCAGGGTAATTTCTCTTTCTTCTTGCTTTTGGTCAAACTTCATGTCAGTGAAGGTCATGCAGTCATGCAATCAACGTATGAAATTCAGGAGAGAATGACTTACAGTGGGAAGGGAAGAAAATAGCTTTCAATTTGTTCATATGGTCACTCCACTGACATGAAATATTGGGTAGCAGTTTCATTTTTGGAAAATCATTAAACTGGTCTCAAAAATATCTTCCTAGAGAAAAGAAGTTATTGGATATATTCTAGAGGTTTCTTAAAAGAAAATAAGATACTACCAGATCTGTAGTTCAAAACATTTCAGCAAATATTGGAGAATTTTTTTATATCTTTCCTAATTTTTTCAACAGCTTTACTTAAAGGCACTAAAGTTCAGTAGTGCTTAAGGCAGCTCAGATAAATAAAGAAGGCAAAGCACAGTGCAGATATTTGGAACAGCAAATCCGAAGATGCTCTTATCTCAATTGATTTTCAGTTGATATAATAGTTGAAAGGTTATCTTTTTAAAGGAATCCAGAGTTACTGGGTCCTTAACTTTGTGCTCACTTGTGTTCCAACAGTAGTTGTCAGAGATCGTAAGTTGAGGTAACTACACTCACTTTAAAGTTTCTGTTGACTATTTTAGGGAGTGTGTGAGACTTAACTTTTTTTCTGGGTGATGCGGGAATTTTAGGGATTTTTACGTTAAATGCCAATGGTGAAAACTGCTCCTGCTGTCTGTCTCAGTCTCGTGCTTCTGCCTGTCTGTGTTAAAATGTGGTTTTGCACCCAGGCCATTTGTTTCCAGTGCTACCAAAGCCTGATTATTAACACTGACAGCAGAGAGCTGAATCATTTTCCTCAGACTCGATCTCCATCTTGGCACAGGCTAATTGTTTTCGTGAAAGTGATATCTTTGTCTCTTGAGTCTTCTGCCACTGCTTAGTGGGAGGGTAGAGGACAAATGAGTCCTGTAATCCTGTAGTCATAGCTAGTGGGAAGAAAATGGGGCCAAATAACGAAGACTAGTTTCCCTGAATTCCTTCTTCTAGAAACACATGGTGAGAATCCACAAAGAAAGCAGATCTTCATAACAGGCACGTTCTTCCTAGTTGCAAAGAGACATTCTTTTTTCATTTTCTGGCTGCTCAAAAGCTTTGCAGCAGTGAAGTACTGAGCAGTGCTGGGTCTTCTTCCCAGCTCTAGATCTGCATCAGCCCTCTGCCCTCATGAGTCGTCATCTGGTTTATGGTTCATATGTGCTTATTCCATGTCTGAGATTAAAAACTGAAAGATAGTCCTTTGCCTTTCCTTGTCCTCTGATGCGAAGAGCATCTTCAGAATGTGTTGGCCAGAAGCAGCACACAGTTTGAGGAATTCCCATAAGATGAGGTGCATTTCTGTTTGTTTTTCCACATGGCCCAGAGCAACATTGCAGCTTTCTTTGGTAGAAAACCTGGAAGCAATCTTGAGGCAGTGCCAGGTGGTGAGCTTCTTGGAAGGTCAGGAAATCTCTTCTAGTTTTGCTTGCTCAGTCTCAGCCCACCCACCCTGAATGCAAGACCTTTCACTGCAAACCATGACATCAGTCTAGGTTCTATCAGATGTGAAGGCAGGCTGGGATACATCAATTCATCAGAAGTAGCTCTGACTTCACACTATCCAGCTAATGCCCTCATTTAAGAATATGCCCTGGGAATATAATTCTAGAAAGCCTATTATTTCTGTATGTTCTCTATTGAGACAGTTGGACTTGGCTTTGCATTTCTCAGCTTGTTGATCTAGGAAGGAATGAACTTGCTCTTGTCTAACACCACTGCTTGCAGGAAGAACCCCTGAGAGTTTACCATCTATATAGCTCAAGAAATTTTGGACAGTGGAATCTTGGTAGTTCACGATCTCAAATCTAAAGCAAAAGTCATTTGAAACAAAAATCCAGGCAATAAAGACCTTTCCTTTATTTTCAAATGTAGTTTAACGAGGAGCAGAGTCCACAGCTCAATTATTGAGACCAAAACTATGATAAAATTAAAATTCAAAAATATTGATAACATGTTGACAATTACAACAGCAATAACAATCATCTGAGGTTAAAAGTAATGTCAACAACTTTCGGAAGCAGAATTAAACAGTGTGCTTCATTCTGCAGCCACTCTGCAGCATGCGATAGCTGATGTACGAGAGTTGTGGATGACCCTGCACTTAATTTTTACTGGGTTGATTACTTCATTTTTGAAACCACAAAGTATATTAAAAATTCCCTTCTCATGGAACCGTGGGGTTTTTTGAAGTGGGCTTTGCTGGGAATTCCTTTTTTCCTTGTCATTTTTGGTAGTTTCAGTGCTTCCTTTAGTGTTCTTAAGCAATCAGGAGGGAGGTGGTGTTACTTTTGGTGACCACACTTGTTTTTCAGTGTTTAGAAGGGCCCAGAGGACGAAGAGACTAACGGGAGGAGAGGTGGAGCTTATCTTGTTTCTTAGCACACGGTAGTTCTGAGCCCATCTTTTATGCATATAAACATCTGCTCTTCTCTCTTCAGAAATGTTGATACTCTGACACATATTTGAGTGATAAACTGAATACATCGTCAAGTGCAAACATGATGTTAAATTGCTTGAAAATGACTACTCTTCAAAAGCTTTTGACTTTTTAATATTTGAGAATGCCACAGAGTTTTTATTTTTTAAAAAAAAGGCACCCTCACTGTAAGCATTCCACTGGGCGCTTCCTCAACATAATGCAGTTTAACTATTGCATTAACTTAATGGCTATTTTCCCCTGCTTTAACCATGCTAAATGTGCCGACAATAATGAGCTTCTAATGCTGTCTCTTTCAAGTCTCAGAGGCATCTTTAGAGCTCTGCTTATCTCCTGGATCATAAAGCTGCATAATTTAGAATTCAAACAATTCATTTAAAACAGAAACACTTGGAATTACCATAAAATTAATCAGATAAATGAAATCTTAACATGTCCATTCTGTGTCTCTATATTTAGCGCATTTGAAATTGTGGGATAAATAATTTACAATATCCTGTTTTCTTTTGCATCATTTGCTGTAAACATGTCTAAAACTATAAGGGGCATTTTCAGAAGTGTTTCTCATGGCTAGTGAACTAAGCTGATTATTTTGATGGAACGATCCCTTTAGATTTTTCCATTCCACTGTCTCAAGTAGAAACACCTTTAAAATAAATTGACATTCTAACTTTTTTGCAATGCACAGAGGTAGCTGATGTACATACTCGGAACGGCTGCCCCATTACGTGGTTATACTCTGGTTATTCTGCAACCCACAGCACCACATCACTTAAAATATTCTGTACCTAGTCTTTCATTTTCTTGTTCTGCTTTTAAATGAATTTATTCTTTGTAGGTTGGACTGTTGCTAACCAAGGAAGAATCTGATAAATTTGGTTTTGTTCTGGCTTGTATCAGTAGGGCCTGGATCTAATAAAAGGCTGAGACGCCTACTGTAGTACAAAACCTTATTTGAGTAAGTAGCATCAATTGTGTGACCCGGATGTAAGCACTTAGTGACACTACAATTTCCTAAGGACATCTCTCCTCTTGCTTAGGATGTCTTTATCTGATCTAATGTCTGTCTATAATCAAAAGAGTTGGGATGCAACTCATTTATTCTATTTTAGGATTGTTATAGGAGCCTACATGAGGTTGACTGGATCTGTCCGCAACTCTTTCTCTCAACTGAGAAAGCTGCTTTAGTTATCAGGGCTTGCAGGGATATGTATACAGGGACCGAATGACATTCGGTCTCAGAGTCCCTGTCCCTAAGGTAAAGCTGTGTTACTCTTGGCAGCAGCAGCTGTGTCCACTCTTAATCAGAGATTGGATTTTCCATTTCTGAGTATTTTTTCAAAAACTTGGTTAGGACTGCTGCTATTTTGCTTTATTTCTTGTCAAATGGAGCCAGTACATGTTTCATATAGCAGAAGGAATCCAGGTATTTTTCAGTTGAGTGTTCTTCCTAGAACTGAAATTGAAAATCATACCTTTTCTTTATAACATGTATGTGGTTCCATATATTCTTTGCTGTAACTTTCCCAGGCTACTCTATTCTTCTGGGGAGAACTGGGCATGGAAAACCCATCTGAGTTATGTTTTGGGTCTTCTGTTTGTAGGTGATAGACCTAATCATTAGGCAGCTATTTTTCTATATATAGAGAAGTATTGCAGTTTGAGAATGACGAAACATTGTGGGATAGTGTTAGAAAACAGTAAAACATGGAGGTAACCAAGATTTCTACAATGTCTGCTTGGAGCAGTGTCTGTTAGATGTCATTTCCAAGCATGTTCAGGTACTGTCTGCAAATCTGCTAGTTTGTATGGGCCAGCACTACATTCTGCAGCGTGAAGCTAGTACAGGCAATCAGTAGTCCTGAGATCAGCTCGGCCATTAGCCATGCTTTAGTTATCGAGTAAATACAAGCATTGCAAACTTTCCAGTTAAAAAGCAGCACATTTAACTGCTGGAGTTTAATTAATAGTTGAGCAAACATAGATTTCAGCTTTGTGTGAAATCCTAGCAAATGGCAGTAATCATAGTGTAGTTTACACACCAAAAGTTTTGGTATCTGACTGCAGGTGATCATCAGTTGTTGCTTTACCCTACCCTGTTTGTCTGGTTTGTTTTTGTGCTACTGAGCTCCAAATTCTTTCAAAAATAGTAAAAACTAATCAGAATGTCATCATTTTAGAGCTTATTCCTAGTTTTCTGAAAATACCATCTTTATTAATTTCTAAACTTTGAGCTTGTTAATTTCCCATGAAGAAACCAAGCAGAATTATTTCATGATAAATGCTATCTGAACCCTAATTTGGTGAAGCTTACTTAAACAAGTCCATGAGATCGAAGAGCTGCTGGAGAGCTACTGTGCCATGTAGCTGTACTCTCTGGATTGAGATGCATCTCCCATGATCCACTACTCTCCTCAGTCTCCCTCCTACTCAAAGCCTTGGGTATGTGGTGCATTGTTACACATGAGGTGATGAGCACACGAACTACAGCTCTCTACTTCTAAGCCGTTCCATCTGATGTAAGCTCTGTTTAAACATCCACACTGTCAGAAAATAACTATTGACAACCTGAAGTTTGTCTCCCTGTTGTCCCCACTTACTACATGTTTGCTTGGGTCAGAGACAGATTTCAGTGCAAAGAAGGTGGACTCCTTCCAGAGGTTAGAGCTCTGTTCCAGATGAGCACAGATGTGTTCCAGTACCTTCTAAAGGTTTGTGGCACTGTTTGGTTCTTTAAAACAAGTGTGATGTGAACATGTGATATGAGGGGCACCTGACAACATTCAGACCACAGTAAAACTCTCCAGCCACATGCAGCATGGATGTGATGTGCTAACTGCTTTGATCTATAGATCTCTTATTTCTGCATCAAATTACTTGCTTCTACAGACAGCCTCAAGAAATCTCAATAACAAAGGCAGACCAAACATGAAGATTCAACTCATGGCAGCAAAACAAAGCTAAAGATTTCTTTGCTTTATAGGTTCTTACAGTGCCCTCGCAGTTATCATGTGAGAGCAGACTCCAGAAGTGCATTAAGCACTGACTAATTTCAGTTGTGTTTTATCCATTCTCTCTGTGAGAGTCTCCTTAGGCTAAGAACTGTATAAACAGTAATTTGTTTAGACTAGGGGTTTTTTTAGTTAATTTGTTTTATTTAATTAACTATTCCACTTTGTGTTTGTATTGGAGTGAGAAGGTTGTAGAAAGTATATCTTGTGTTTTGGAAAAGAAGGATCAGACTTTAGATGGACTTCAGCTCCTTTGTGAATTTTTAACATGTTTTTTCCTAATCAGAAGAATCTTAACTATTGAAGGCAGATATTAAAAGATTTCCATTCAGGGAAAACCTGAATGAATTTTGACTTCTAGTCCTATCTGGGACAAAACAAAGCCTGAAATTATAGAATCATAGAATCATTAGGGATTGGAAGATCATCTAGACCAGGGGTCCTCAAACTTTTTAAACAGGAGGCTGGTTCACTGTCCCTCAGACAGTGTTGGGGGCCGGCCTATAGTTTGTGCTGCCTGGCTTGTCCTGCCTGGGAGCTGGAGGGAGGGAGAGACAGGGGAGCTGCCCAGCCTGGCTGTGCAGTTGGGAGGAAGTCATCTGTGGCTGCTCGGGTTGGGGGGGGGAGGTGGTGGTGGTGGTAAATACCAGCAGGCCACAATGGAGACCCTGGGGTGGTATCTGGCCTGTGGGCCAGGGTTTGAGGATCCCTGATGTAGACCAATCCCCCTGCAACAGCAGGATCACCCAGACCAAGCTGCACAGGAACACATCCAGGTGGGTCTTCAACGTCTCCAGTGAAGAAGACTCCACAACCTCCCTGGGCAGCCTGTTCCCATGCTCCATCACCCTCACAGAATGTATGATAGGTTTGAAGTTTCAAATTGCATCCATCTTCTGTAATCAAGAAATATTTATGTAATTTACCTATTCTTTTCTGCTCAGCACTGATATTCCTCTGGTCTTTGCCTTAAACTTAAGATAATAAAGAAGACAGTGAAAAATGGATAATTTTCTTAAAGCTCATATTCAGAATATTGGTGAGAAGGCCAGGCAACAGTTTACCCTCCACAGCCACTATTTTTTTTTTCTTCATTAATAAATAACTCTGCTTTGAAAAACAGGGAACCTTGCTGCTTTCTTTGTCATGGACATAAAAATTGAGTTTTAGATTCAACCAACACAGAAAAAGAAAGGTAGCTGTAAGCTGCAAGAGACAAAGCAACAAAAGATAGAATTGAGTTTTTCTTATCATTTGTGAGATAAATAATGCCAGTATGCTGAAGCTGATTGCAGTGCCTGATTACATAAAACTGTTCCTCTAAACCTGCTTCCTCTAAAATTTATGTTCCTAGCTGAAGGATGTGGCTCCTCTAAAACTGATGTTGTTAGATGTTCTTCTAATTAAGTAAAGATAGAATTCAACTTGAATCTACCAATCTGTACAATTAGTATTTAACCAGCCATTAAAAAACACTGTGTTACTGAACATCCTACTACTGTTTACTACCTTGAATTTAAGTAGGGGGAAAACTCAATCACCAAGGAAATATCCTGTTAGATTTTTCCCTACTTCTCTTTCCATTATCATTTCCAATCACACATAACTAATCAGTGTCGGTCCTTAAAACATACCTGTTGAACAGGAGAAGATGGTATAAATGATACCTTCATGGTCAAAACTAAAATAAAACTATTCATGCTGTTACAGAATAAAGTTGATGTTTAATTCAAACAAAATGCAGCTAAACAGCACAGTCTAGAATGTGCAGACCATAAAAATTCTTCTTAATTAAATAGTTGTCCAGATATTCATGCTTGATTCGGAATAACTAAAGGAATAACTAACATGAAAGAAAAGCATGGCCAAGGAGAGATACTTGCTAAAGCATGACAGCATGTTTAACATGCTTAATGCCTACATTAGGTAGTACTCTATTGGATAGTCTTTATCACAGGTTTCACAGCTTAGTGGGGTTTTTTTCTAGAAGCATCAGTCAAGTTAATCTCTCAATTCCCCCCATGTAGCAGATGTAAATAGTCAAGTAACATAAGAACAGGTTGAGATTTGGGAAGGATTTTTAATCCCCATTCCAGTATCTTTTTCATCAGCAAATATTGACTGCTGTGGGTCAAAAGTGTTTGCAGGGAGGATCCATCATGACAAGTTCCTATTTCTTGTTTTTATACCCACACTTTTCAAAACTGCCAGTATGTTCTATTTTGACTCACTATTGTCAAAATGTCACGATTATAAGATAGTCCTGCACAGGGAGAATCAGCTAGGTGGCTAGGCAGGGTCATCACTGACATGGGTACTGTTTCACCTCACCTGAGCAGAGAAGATCCAGTGACAGAAACCAGGGTAAGCCCACAGGACTGCAGAATAGTATTTCTTCTTTATTTTCCCAGTTCCCTTTTATTTAGGTAGTAATGGTAGTAGAATCCTACTGGAATACTCCTTGCAATTAGAGCATTGACACATCTGAGAAAGTGGTGATCAGATGTGGGGAATGCTGCTATCAGCAGTAAGTTTTTAAAGCAGGATCTGTAGACCTCTTTGTACACCTAACATGAAATACTTAGAAGAGAAGCCAAAGTTTTCAGCATATGTTATTTATGCATGCAAATAAAATATGTTGAGTAAAGTAAATAATGTGATCATAAAGGTCTTCACATTTCCTTCTTGATAATTTAGGCACGTGTTTATAAATAAATGTCCATTGCTATGGTTGCGTGTGCACCTGTGCAAGCACGATGCCACAGCTCCCTGAGTGTTGAGAATGCTCACAGAACAAAATGTCTCATTTGAGAATTTTGCTCACCTAATTGTAAAACACTGGAAAGAGTTGGCACTGTCTGCATGAAGCTGTGCTCACGCTGATTGTCTTTCTCCTTGCCAAGGAAGCTTCAGTCATTTACTGAGAACTGGTGTGGAAGTGCTGGATC
>VXBP01007180.1:82234-122834 GCA_013400115.1 Rhinopomastus cyanomelas | reverse complement strand
AGCGCCCCCCCCCACCCCAGGAACATTTTATTCCCTGAATTGTTCTCGCCCAGCCGCTTCCATTATGGAATTCCATCTCTTCCCGTGGCTGCGCAGGTTATTAATAGCTGCTCTCCTTTCCGTCGCTGCTGCCAGCCGGTCCCCTGCGCAGGGGGTTTTTTTTGGGGGGTGGGGGGCATGACACACAGACCTCTGCAGACCCCCTCCTCTCCCCACAGCTCTCAAGGTGTGGGGTGCCTGCTGCCCTCAGACCCCAAAAGCCAGCCAGCCAGACAGACGCAGGGTATTAGCTGACCCCAAAGTCGCTGTCGAGGCCTCGGGGCTACTCGGGGGAGCTGGGAAGGGGGGGTCGCACGATCCTAAGGATGGGGGGGTTGAGGATTTGGGTCTCCCGCCCGGACACCGGCAGCAGAGAGGAGCTGGGAGGCAGTGAGATCCCACATCCCGGAGATGGGACTTGGCTTCACCCAGCCCCGTCCCACCCCCTCGGAGACCCTAAAGGGGAGTGAAACCCCTGTTTGAGTGGCTCCTGTGGGGTCTCTTCTCCCAGCTCCCCCATCCCAGAACCATGTTAGGATGGAGTCTGGGAGAGCAAGACAGGGACTCACGGTCAGAGCCAGACCCCTGCCCACCCTGGTTGGCATCAGCAGGCACCGAGATTCCGGGTGGGTTCACAGCTGGAGCAGGAGCTGGATGTCCTTTTAGGGTCTTCTGAGCTTCCTACATAACCTGGGGTGCAGGGGCTTGGGGGGCCACTGAGCTGCTCCACTCAGAGGGGTCACTCCGAGCAACGGGCAGCCGTTCCCATCCTCTCCCAGGCAGGGAATGGATCCTTCGTGCGGTCACAGGATGAGGAGCATCGACCCCACTGGGAGCGATGGGGAGCAGGAGGAGCTGTGGGGCGCAGCCACACACGCAGGGCCCCTGTGCCGGCCCCTGCGTCGCCGGGCTCCCGCCGGCAGGTCCCTGCGCAGAGCTTTGAAGTGCAAATTGAGGTGTTTGCATCAGGTAGGAAGTTCATTTGGATGCGAAGGGAAGGAGGATGTAGGGCTGGGGATGCCAGCACCCCCTCACCCCTCACCCTGAGCTGTCCCAAGGGCTCGATGGGCTCATTAAGGACAAACCCTGCAGCCACTCCAGGAGCTGCTGCAGGGTGGGGATGGGATGAAGGCAGAGGGAGACTTTGGGGGTGGGAGGAGTGATCCAAGCTCCCACAGTTGTCACCTGCATGAGCCAGGCCCTGGGGTTTGGGGTCCCAGTTGCACCCCACAGCCAAAACACCATCCAGCAGAGCCGGATCCAGCCCAGCCATCCCACGGGATGCTCTGTTCTTCCCCTGCAATTTCCCCAGCAGCTGCCCCATTGCAGAAGGGATGTGGGGGAGCACAGAGCATCCCCTGCTCTGGGGCCTTTTCTCCTCCTCCCAACAATTCCTGGAAAGTTTTGAGCCCAGAGCAGCATCGGGGCCAGTCCCTCACTTCCCTCACTGCTGCCTTTGGGGTGCTGAGACCCTCAGGATCCCCCATGGGCTCAGGCAGGGTGGCAGCACCCCTAGACTTCTAGGGTGTAGGGCTTGGGGAGCAAAGCCCAGAGTGGGGGGGTGGGAACAGGCCCTCAACCGCTGATCCAAGGATGCAGGCAGGGATACAGGGATGCAGGCAGGGATGCAGGGATGCAGGGATGCAGGCAGGGATGCAGGCAGGGATGCAGGCAGGGATACAGGGATAAGGCAGAGATGAGACAGGGACACAGGTAGGGATACAGGCAGGGACACAGGGATGAGGCAGGGATTCAGGCAGAGCTCCATGCACACACCCCACACACCCCATCAGCCATTGCCTTTCATCTCCTGACTTTGCTGGCAGCAGAGGAAACACCAGCACCCTCCTCCCTGCCCTGGAGCTCCAGCAGCTCCAGCTGCCTCCATATCTTGCTCAGACCCTCATTTCTCCATCCCCGCAGGACGGGGCCTCCACTCCCTGCTCAGGTTGGTCCCTCCTGACTCTGTTCCTCCACGTTCTGAGCTGCCTCCTCCTGTTTTCCCAAGCACTGGATCCACCAGCTGGATCCACTGGGACTCCACAGCTGAATTATTTAACCCCAGAGTGCTTCAGGGACACTGGAGGGCTCCACTAATTGGTTCTTTTCCACAGTGCCCACGGCTGGGAACGATGGAGGGCAAGGGATGAGGAGGGGAATAGCAGGGGATGAGCAGAGGAAGAGAAAGGGATGAGATGGGGAAGAGGAGAGGAAGAGCAGGGGATGAGGAGGGGAAGAGCAGGGGATGAGGAAGGGAAGAGCAGGGGATGAGGAAGAGAAGAGCAGGGGATGAGCAGAGAAAGAGAAAGGGATGAGAAGAGGAGAGGAAGAGCAGGGGATGAGAAAGGAAAGAGAAGGGGAAGAGCAGGGGATGAGAAGGGGAAGAGCAGGGAATGAGAAGAAGAGCAGAAGAAGAGCAGCAGCTTGTCCAATCTCGCAGCAGGACTGGGCTACTCACTCACTACCTCTTCCCTTTGGGGAAGAAGTCAACCCAAACCCATCCCTTTCAGCAGGAGACATCAAATTCCTCCCCCAGTGTCCAGCCACAGCCAGATGAGGTTTTTCCTTCCACCCCCACCAGCTCCAGTTCCCACCAGCACAAGGCCAAGTGGGGAATTCACCAGTTGGTTCCTACTCACAAACAGGGTCTGGTGTGGGGTCATGACCTCCCGGACAGGGCTGTGGAAGCACTGAGTGGGGCACAGAGACATCTTCAGGGTTAGAACCTCAGGCACCCCCTGACTGTTCCCCAGTTGGCTGCTCCAGCCCCGCTGTGGAACTCTGCAGGTCCCAAAGAGCTGCTCCACCAGCCCTGGGTTGTCTCCCAGCCCTGTGAGACTTCTCTGGGTGGGCTGGAGGCAGCTCTGGGGGTGTCCAAGCCCCTCTCAGCACCTCCCTGAGCTGCTCTAACCCCTGTGCAAAGGCTGCAGGAGCTTCCCCAGCCCAGGGCTCCCATCAGCACCCAGCGTGGGGCTGCAACCAGGCAACTGGGGCCAGTTGGGGAACACTGAGTCCAAACCTCCTGGCATGGGGTGAGTCTGCTGAATCTCAGACGTAAGGAACGACGACACCGGCTGGCACCAGGAGCTACAGAGGTGGGACGATGTGTCGGTGCTGTTTCTCGCCGCCAGCTCCAGCTCAGCAGGGCAGGACGGGAGGGAAAAGCAGCCGAGTCCTCACACAACCTCCTGATCCCTCCTCCTGCCTCTGGGAGCAACAAGTGCAGGAGGACCCAGGGGATTATACCCAGGGAAAGCTGCATCCTGTGACCGGAGGGCACAAACCCCTCTAAGCTCCTGCGGCGGAGCCCATCCCTGGGCGCCCTGGTGCTGGCTCAGGGAATCCAGCTCCTGGGGGATCTCCCAGCTGGGATTTCAGTGCTGGAAGGGTGGGGGGACACCAGTGATTCCCCCGTAGCCAGAAGGGAGCCCAACACAGGGACCCCAACCTGCAGAACCACCCTCAGCCAGTGGCTCCGTGAGGGTGCTGGGGGCAGACCTGGCCAAGGAAAGTCTCCTTGGGTGTGAAGTTCGACCCAGGGGATGCAACCAACACCCGGTATCCCCCCACCCTACTGCCACCCTACCGCCCCGATGGCCAGGCAGCGACTGCCAGCCCTTGGCAGGGGCCACCGAGGCCACGGTGCCAGCTTGGAGCTGAGAAAAACCAAGCTGGGGGGTGGCAGGGGGTGGAGTGGAGAGAGAAACCCCGACCAAGATCGCTGGGATCAGGAGGACGTGAGGTGCCCAGTGAGGTGCTGGGAGCCCCAGCTCCTCCTGCAGCCACCTCCAGCAGCAGGATGGAAGCTGAAACCAGCCGAGAAGAAGCCCCCCGTGAGCTGCTGCTGCTGCTGCTGCTCCCAGAAATAGCCGGGAGCGGCCCCGCTGTCCCCGGGCGCCGGGGTGGCACATATGGCTGATGACACACTGCTGTCACCTCCCGAGAGGAAACGGGCGAGCGTCACTCATTGAGTTCACTCCCACTCAGTCTCTCCGAGAGCCACCGCGGCGGAGGAAGAGCGTTTGGCAGCGGCGGGAGCTCGGGGTGGGGGAGAGATTTTGGGGGGGCTGGGGGGGAAGGGAAGCGGCATCAAAAACCCCCTAAAAATGTTGTGAAAAGGATGGGACATAAAAATAAAGCTGCTTAAAATACCTGTTTGTGAGGGTTTGTTTTCTTTTTTCGTTTAGAAGGTAAATAAATGGCTCCAGTTTNTGAGGCCCTGGAACAGGTTGTCCAGGGAGGCTGTGGTGTCTCCTGCTCTGCAGACATCCCAAACTCTCCTGGGCTGTTCCTGTGGGATCAGCTCCAGGGCATCCTGCTCTGGCAGAGGGGTTGAACTCGATGGTCTCCAGAGGTCCCTTCCAACTCCTGATGCTCTGTGGGTCTGGGATTAGGAGGAAATCCCTCCCCGTGAGGGTGCTGAGGCCCTGGGACTAGTTGCCCAGGGAGGTCATGGCTGCTCCATCCCTGGCAGTGCCCAAGGGCAGGAGGGAGAGGCTGACGGGGACAGACTGAGGGTGTTTAGCCTGGAGGAGACTCAGAGACCTTCTCCTTCTCTCCAACTCCCTGAAGGGGAGGCAGGTGGAAGTTGGGCTCTTCTGGGCAACCAGCACCAGGGTGAGCGGGCAGAGCCTGAAGCTGCGAGGGGAGGGTTAGGTTGGATGTTAAGAAGCCCTTCCTCATGGAAAGGTGGATCAGAGCCTGGACAGCCCAGAGCAGTGGTGGAGCCCCCATCCCTGGAGGTGCTGAAGACCAGCCTGGCTGTGGCCCTCAGTGCCCTGGTCTGGCCGCTGAGGTGATGTTAGGAGCTCTGAGGGCTTCTCCAGCCCCAACC
Source organism: Rhinopomastus cyanomelas (assembly GCA_013400115.1). Taxonomy (NCBI): domain Eukaryota; kingdom Metazoa; phylum Chordata; class Aves; order Bucerotiformes; family Rhinopomastidae; genus Rhinopomastus; species Rhinopomastus cyanomelas. Next base: position 117,961 of record VXBP01007180.1, on the reverse strand, counting down.
TGGTTCCTGCAATAGAAACCAGCTGTTCAGCAGCAGCCACAGGTTGGTTCCCCCCAACAACCCCCCCAGGAACAAAGAGGCCGGACACGGGAGCACGTCCACTACTGTCTCAGTGTACTTTATTCTCCTGCTGTCTACAGCCGAACAGCCACACAGGACAGACACAGGTCGCACTGAGGAATGGTCAGACTTCTCCCCTCCACGGCCCCCTCCTCCCCAACGTCAGGAATGGCTTCTTTTTTCTCTTGAAAGTCCTTTAACTCTTTTTCCATTTTTTTTTTCTACTATTTTTGTTTCATTAGGAAACTCCCTCCCCCCATCCCCGTCCTCGAGAAAACCCAAAAAAACCCCCCAAACCTAAAAAGAAAAGGCAATTNNNGAGCAGCTTTTGAGGGAGAACAAGAAAAACGAAGGGGAAAGGAGGAAGGGACAGACAAAAATGGAAGGGGGAAAATTGAAGGGGAAAGGCTGAAGGGGGAAAAAATTGAGGGGGGAAAAAACTGAAGGGGGAAAAATTGAAGGGGAAAAAATTGAAGGGGAAAAAATTGAAAGGGGCAAAAATTGAAGGGAAAAAATTGAAGGGGANGCTCTCTCTCTCTCTCGTGGTGGGAGCTCGGCTGCTTCTCCCCCAGCTCACAGAGCTCCTCCTCGACCAAACACCTGGGATTTGCTCTTTGTTAGCTCTTCTCTGTCTGTTCCCCTCGCGGGTTACTGGTTTTTGTTTCGTTGCACACTGGTTCCAAGTCGGCACTGGGACGGCACCCTGAAGCCAGCACGGAAAGGCACGTNGGAAAAACTTGACAGGGAAAATTGAAATTAAAAAATTGAAGAAATTGAAGGGAAAACATTGAAAACACTGAAAGGAAAAACTTAAAAAAGGGGTAAATTGAAGAGCAAAAAATGAAGGGAAAAACAGAACCTTAAAAAAATAAGAAAAAAATCTGAAGGGAAAAAGTGAAGGAAAAAAGCAAAAAGTGAAGCAAAAAAAGGGAAAAAGGAAAAAAGGAAAGAAAAAAGGAAGGAAAAAAGCAAAAGCTGAAGGGAAGCAAGTAAAAATGCCAAAATTTCAGAAAAAAACCTCAAAAATTTAAGAAAAAACCCCAAAATTTAAGGAAAAATTTAAGAATAAAACAAAAAATGAAGGAAAAGCAAAAAAACTGAAGGGAAGCTCCCAAATAGTTTACAAAAATAAAACCCTGGTGGAGGTTTTCACTCTCCCTGCCACCAGCAGCTTCCTGAAGCGGCCAGGAGCCGCTGCAGGTTCGAACCGCTGGTTGAACAGCTGCACGGAAAGAAAAATGAAACGAAAAAGCCCCAAAAGGTGGGAAAATGAAATGGAAAAAACCAACCACCCAGAAGAAACACGAGCTCTCAGCGCCCGGCACCTCGGCGCCGGCCGGGCTCGTCGTCGGGGTTCTCGGTTTGCCGCTGCCGGGTGGGAAAACCAAGGGGCCGGCTCCGCGGAAGCAGAGGTTCTCCCTGAAGAGGATCTGACCCTTCAAGCGGGAGAACTCAACGGGGTGGGGTTGGGGGGGAAGCAGCAACCGGCCAGCTGCTGCCCAGTTGCCCATCAGGACTGTTGGGAGAGAAAACAAGAATCACTCAATTTCCAAGCGAAGCGACAAAAAGTCATCGATCGTCACCGACCGACCGTCGTCAACCGCCCCCACTCCTGGGCTCCCCCTTTTTGTTTTGGGCTGGGAAAAACCAAGAGCAAGGAAACGAGAGAGGAAGGAGTGGGGACTGTTTGACACCGTTTTTTATTCATCTTCAAACTGCAGTGGAAAAATAGAACCTTTACAAGTGCCGCCTCGTGGAGCTCAAGTATAATAATAAAGTTTCTATAAATCTCTCTTTTTTTTAGATTTTTCTCTTTTTTTTTCCTGTTTTGTTGGTGTTTGTGTGTGTGTGAGAGTCTGTTTGTTTGTCAAGTGCAGCAAGAGACCAAGAAAACACACCGAATCCGATCGAATCGAGAGCAACCGAAAGGCCAAACCAGGCTCCCAACGGGAACGGGAACAGATTCGGCTCCAAAACCCCTTGAATTTCTCACGTTTTGGGGTCTTTTGAAAATTCAGTTTCCAATTTCAACATCAATTCTTTTCACTTTTACTATCTGGAGGGGAGAGGCGAGTTAATTTTTCAATTTCAACCTCAATTTCTTTTTTCTTCTTCTAATTTTTAATATTTTTGGATTTTTAAGCTCAATTTTTGAATTTTTAGCTCCATTTTTGAAATTCCACATCAATTTCTTTTTGAAAATTTGTAATATTTTGGGGGTTTTTTAGCTCATTTTGAGTTTCAACAGCACTTTTTCCTCTTTTCTATAATTTTTAGCATTTTTTGATCCTTTTTTAGTTCCTATTTTCAGTTTCAACATCCAATTTAGGGTTTTTCCCTTTTCTCTAACAGTTTTAAAAATGCAGATTTTCTTTTAGTCAATTTGGTTTGAAACCCTCATTTTCATAATCCAAAAAAAAAAAAAAGGACCTGTGGTTGGGATTTTCTTTTTCCAGGATTTTTCTCCTTTTTCCAGGGTTTGTCTCTTCCCTGTTTTTTCCCTCCTTTTCCCAGGGTTTTTTCCCCTCTTTCCTGGATTTTGAGTTTTTTCACTTTTTCCAGGGGTTTTTTCCTTTCTCTTTCCTGGGTTTTACTTTTTCCAGCATTTTCTTAACTTTCTTCAAGATTTTTTTTCTCTTTCCTGGATTTTTACTTTTTCAAGACTTTTTCAAAAGTTCAACCTTTTCAAGAGCTTCACTTTTTCAAGGGTTTTTTTCTCTTTCCTGGATTTTACTTTTCCCAGCATTTTTTAACTTTCCCAGAATTTTTTTCCCTCTTTCCTGGATTTTACTTTTTCGAGAGTTTTTTAAACTTTTTCAAGGGTTTTTTTCCTCTTTCCTGGATTTTCTTTTCTGAGAGTTTTTTAAACTTTTGCAAGGGCTTTTTTTCCCTCTTTCCTGGTTTTTTTTCCAACTCTTTGGCACAATTGTGGGGTCGGTTCGCTGTTTCCTGCGGGCGGCTGGGGCTGCTACAGTACGAAGTTCGGAGAGATCTTTTCCCTTTTGCCTTCTCACTGCTAATTCGAGCACTTGGAGGTTGTAGTTCTCTTCCTTCTCGTTTCCTCCTGCTATTCTGAACCCGAACGCTTTCTCTCCCGACTAGTTTCTATTCCCTCTAAACACCAGTCTGGGGGGTCGGCTCTGTTTGTGTCGCGGGGGTTTTGGTTCTTGTTTCGGGGTCTGTGGTTTGTTCTGCCTTCTGCCCACCCCCCACCCCCTCCCTCCGTTCCCCTTCCCCATTTCTACATTCACAGTTGAACAATATTTTCAGGAAGGAAAGGCGCTTCGATCAAACGACATCGCAACGGGAGCTCTGAACATTCGTCAGTGTTTCCCCCCTAGAAAGAAAAAGCCCTAAAAGGAGCAACTTTCCTCTTATTTTTTTTTAGTTTTTTAGGTGGTTTTTTGTGGTTTTTTTTTTCCTTTTTTTAGTCTTTTTTTCCTTTTTTTTTTGGCTTTTTTTCTGGTTTTCACCTCATTTTTTCAACGCTGCTTTACACCTCTTACGCTGCATCAGTAGACTGAACGCCGGTTATGAAATGCAACAGCTAACCCTCGTTTTTTGTTTCCTTTGTGGGGGTTGGGGTTTGGTTTCTTTTGTTTCTCTCGGGAAGAAAGATAAACTGCAATGACTTGAAGTTGAGAATGTGGATACCGCCTCATTCACACACACTCACTCCTCTCGACTGAAAATCCTTCACCCCTTCCTCTGTGCCAAACGCACCGGCCGCGTCGGGCGGCGGTTGGAGCACCAAGCTCCATCCATCCATCCATCCATCCATCCATCTCCCCCTTCCCAGCTCGCTCGCTCTCGCGCTCTCTCTCTCTCTCCTAGCAGCCATGAAAGCCAGACCTCAAGACTAAAAGCACCACAGCTGAACCCAGTTTCCTCTCCTCCAAACCAGCTGTGATTTCCCCCCCCACCCCGGCTTTTCTTCCGCGCCCGGAGAAGCCAGTTCCTGATCTGTCGGATGAAGAGAGACTCTCGCTCGTCGCTCCGGCATTAAAAGGGGGTCGTTGCCTCTCTCTCTCTGTCTGTCTGTCTGTCTCCCCCGAAGACGCCCGACGGCGGGGTTGTCCGTGCGAGTCGGGGCTCGGCTCGCTGGCAGCGCTGCTGCTGTTGCTGTGGCGGGATTTTCAATGTGGTGTGTTTTATTTTCAAGCCTCACTCACGCATCCTCTCATTCCCAAACATTCAGCATCCGTGCACACTCCTCACTTCCGGGTTTTGTTTTCAAAAGGTTGGAGATTTCCAGTGGGGGTTTCTCAGGTGTCATCCCAATGGTAACAGATCTGGGGAGAGGGAAACAAGAACAGGGCCGGGGTGGGGGGGGGAGTCGATAAAAAAAGAACCCAAAACATCACAAAATTGGCCTCAAGTTGCACTGGGGGGGGGTGTGTGTTTAGATCTTAGGAAGAAGTTCCTCACTGAGAGCCTTGCAATGGATTTCCCAGTTTCCTCAAGCAATCCCAGTCCGCATCCCCACAGCAGTCAGGGGCACCCAGTCCCCAAAACCACATCAGTGTGGGAAGCGGATGCTCCACAGACCCAAAGTTCTATTGCTCTGTGTTCTCAGAGCAACTGGAGTCTCCTACTACACACAGGTCCTGTCCCTTCCCCAGAGCCTGGGGGGGCAGCCTCAGGAGAAAAGGAGATCTTGTAGGAGCCTCCCTACACACTGATCTCCCAGGACCCTTTTCCAACCCCACCCCAGCACTTATTTCCAACCTCCCCATCCTCTTTCCAACACCCCAGGGTTAGGAAGAAGTTATTTCCTGAGAGTGGCTGGGCACTGGAACAGGCTGCCCAAGGAGATGGTGGAGTCACCACCCCTGGAGGGGTTTAAAAATCAAGAAGCTAGAGCACTTGAGGCCACGGTCTAGGGGTTAGGGAGACGTTGGGATGAGGGCTGGACTTGATGATCTTGGAGGTCCCTTTCCAGCCAGGATAATTCTATGAAAAGCTCCAATCTGGGACATGCAATGAGAAATGAGGAGGAGGGGGGAAAGAATCAGTCACTGAGTGGCTGAAGTTTTGGGGGGCATAGAAGATATTTGCTCATACAATCACAGAACGGCCAGGGTTGGAAGTGACCTTCAAGATCATCCAGTCCCAACCTACCTGCACAGACAGGGACACCTTCACTAGACCAGGTCACTCTAGACCAGGTCACTCTAGACCCCAGTCAACCTAATCTTCAACACTTCCAAGGATGGGGCAGCCAAAACTGCCTTAGGCAACCTGTTCCAGCATCTCAGCACCCTCACTTCCTCATGGCCAACCTCAATCTCCCCTCTTCAAGTCTGGAACCCTTTTCCCCTTGGCTGCTGTGAAGGAGTTGAATGAGGGCTCTGAGCTAAGAGCAGAGGGAGCTGTGGCCCCTCTGGGGGATCTGCAGAGCTGGTCCCAGTTTGAGGGGGCTCAGAGGATGTGGAGAGGTTGGGACAGAACAGGCACTGCTGTTGTCACACTGTTCTGCTTCACTTCTTTGCTGAGGAATGATGCTGCCAAAGATCTATCTTTAGGAAGACTTAAAAATCACAGACTGACTCAGGTTGCAAGGGACCTGAGGGATCATCTACTCCAACCTCTCAACCAGACTTGGTTGCTCAAGGCCTCATCCAACTTGGTCCTGAACATCTCCAGGAAGGGGGCAGCCACAGCTTCTCTAGGCAATTGATTCCAGAGTCTCTCCACACTCCCACTGAAGAACTTCTTCCTCAGTTCTAGTCTGAACATCCTCTCCTTCAGTTCCAAACCATTTCCCCTTGCCCTGTCACTGGATCCTGCTGGGAAAAGTCCCTCTGCAGCCTTCCTGGAGGTTCCCTTCAGGTACTGGAAGGTGCCACTGGAGTTTTCTCTTCCCTGGGCTAAACAACCCCAACTCCCTCAGCCTGTCCTCAGAGCAAAGGTGCTCCAGCCCTTAGGTCATCTCTGTGGCCTCCTCTGGACTCATTCCAGCAGTTCCATGTCCTTCTCATATTGGGAGACAACAGAATTGGGGGCAGGATTTGAGGTGGGGTCTCAGTAACTTCTCATGGTGGGATGAGAAAGCTGTGAGATAGATCCACCACCACAGCCCTCCCTGCAAGCAGCTCTTTTGAGAAGGTCCTTTGGGAGAATCAGACTTGGGAGTACTGAGTTGGAAGAGACCCATTAGGATCATGGATTCACAGACTAGTAGGGTTGAAAGGCACCACTGGAGATCACCTAGTCCAGCCCTCCTGTCAGAGCAGGTTCTCCTACAGCAGATCCCACAGGAACATCCGGGTGGGTTTGGAATCTCTCCAGAGCAGAAGACTCCACAACCCCTTTGAGCCCAACTCTCTGCTCCTCACACAACTACCCAGAACTAAACCATGACCAAGAGGGTCATATCCAGAGAATCCCTGAACTCTGAGGAGGGCTGAGGAGTCAGAGGATCACAAGGTTGCTTGAGTTGAAGGGGCCTTTCAAGCTCCTCCAGTGCCACCCCCAGTCCTGTGCAGGAAGAGTTTCACCCAGAGGAGGTTGCTTAGAACCTCATGAGGGAACCTTCAGAGGTCCTCCAGTGCCATCCTGTCCTGTGCAGAGACATCTTCACCCAGAGCAAGTTGTTCAGAGCCCCAAGGTCCAACCTGACCTGGGATGGGGCTTCTCCCACGTCTCTGGGCAACCTGGGCCAGAGTCCTCTCACCTTCAGTCTAAAGATTTCTTCCTTCTCTAGTCTGAACCTCCTTCTTTTAGTTTAAAACCATCACCCACGTCCAGGTGCAAGACCCCTAGTGAAAACCATACCCATCTCTCTTACCCTTCACATACTGAAAGGCCACAGCCAAGAGGATTCAGTTCCTTCAGTTCCAGCCTGTCTGGAGGAGCCCAAGACACTCCCTGACCAGGCAAGGGCCGGGCACTTCATGATCTGTGTTTGTGCTGATTTTACAACCAGACCATGGGATGGGGCTGATTCCCAGGCAAAATAAACGAGTAACCACCTGCACAGGCAACAGGGCTCCTGCAGAGCACCTCTGGAGCCTCCTCAAGTCCAGAAAGCAAACCAGGAGGAGGGGTGTGATCCCTTACCAAGCTTGATTCTTCAGTTTTCTCAGCTCTTTAGTCGCCCAGGTAGCGAGGGTTTTCGTTTTGTTCGTCTTGGATCGTCTTCCTTCAGTTAGCAGTTCATGTATCATGGGTCTAGCTTCTACTAATTTCAGAACATCTTTCCCAAAGGCTGTACACAAGTCTCTGCAAGACAACCAAGGGGGGGGATGTTTTTTGGAGGCTGAACAGCGCACACACGGAGAGATGTACCAGCACCACTCCCCCTGCCCTCCTCCATCAGCTCCTAAACAGATCTGACTCAGAGCTAAATGTCCTCTGTAAAACACTGCACATGGTCACTCCTCTCAGCAGGAGGAGAGCTGAGCACTGCTCTGAAGCTGGGACTAACTGGAGACATTCAGTCTCCTGCCCAGAGGTTGATGTTCCCAACAGTTTTCCCTAAATACAAAAGATTGGAACATCCTGACCCCAGCTCCTCTGGATTCAAGAGGCTGAGGGTGGGAGGGGGTTTCTGGTTTTAAGCTCGAGAAGTTCTGTGTCCTAGGTCCCAGTTAAAAGGACCTCACCTGCACCACAGAATCACTGAACATTAGGGATTGGAAGGAACCTCGAAAGATCATCCAGTCCAATCCCTCTGCCACAGCAGGATCCCCTAGATCCAGTCCCACAGGAACACGTCCAGGCGGGTTTTAAACATCTCTAGATAAGGAGACTTCACAATCCCCCCGGGCAGCCCCTTCCAGGGCTCTGTCACCCTCACCATGAAAAAGTTCCTTCTCAGATTGATGTGGAACCTCCTCTGTTCCAGCTGACACCCACTGGCCCTTGTCCTATCTTTAGAGGACACTGAGCAGAGCCTGGCTGCATCCTCCTGACACCCACCCTTCACATACTGACCTGCTCCACACTCTGGGTTAAACCTCCAACCCTGGACTGTAAAAACCCCACAACTGGTTAAACACTGGCAGCAATCAAGAGGAAATCACAGCTTTTCATGTGGCTTCTGCCTCTCTAAAGGGATGATGTAAGATGGGGAGGTGCTTACCCTATCAGTCCAGCAGCACACGCCACTACTCCATCAGTGTGATCCTCATCTCCAGCAATATGGTCGATGTAAGACAGAATAAATTCTACTCTGGGCTGCACCAGCATCACATCCGCTGAAAGACAACAGCTCTGTTACAGCAGGGGCAAGCAGCTGGCTTTTAACAGGCTGCCCTTTACAGGGAGTCCAGTACACACCCCTCCCACCCCCAAACCAGGTAGGATCTGGCCCCACAAGGGCTCTCTCCAAGATAGGGGAGAGAATCTGCCAAAAAGGAGCAACAGTGAAGGGCTCTACCCCTGCCCCATGGAGGACAACGAAGCAGGATGAGCCTGTGGATGTGACAGCAGCAGCAGAACAGCTGGTCCAAGCAGAGCTCTTGCTCCCTCCCTCAGTCACAGGAGGACAAAACACTCACGATGGACGTTTTCTTGGTCTCCCTTCAGCCCCTGGATGATGCCAGTGTAGGCTTCCAGGCAGCCCTCCCTCAGCTCGTTCAGGTAATCTACCATGTCATAGTCGGTCTGGAAAAGCAGAGGGGAGGGAAGGGCGGGTCAGTGGAGCTCTGACACCACAAGCACAGCCCATACTCCTTTGGGATCACAGAATCACAGCACATTAGGGGTTGGAAGGGACCTCAAAAGATCAGGCAGTCCAATCCCCACTCCAGAGCAGAATCCAGTTGCACAGGAACACGGCCAGGTGGGTTTTAAATGTCTCCAGACAGAGAAGGTGACTCTACAACCACCCTGGGGAAACCCCTCCCAGTGCTGCCACCCTCACGGGGAAGAGGTTCCTTCTCATATTGATGGGGAACCTCCTCTGTTCCAGCTCACACCAGTTGCCCCTTGTCCTGTGGTTTCAATGCAGGACTGGGAACACGGACTCACCTTGTCAACCTGCGCTTGGGAAGCCTGTTGGAGGGTGTTGAGGACAACATCCAGGTACTTCTTAAATTCCCCTCCGATGGCGAGGGCGATGTCGCCAAACACCGAAAGGATCTGGGGCTTCACAGACCTGTGGACGTTTTCATTCTGGAAGAGAATTGTCAGTGCTGTTTGGTCTGGCCCAACACCACGGAATCCCAGAATGACTGAGGCTGGACAAGCCCTCTGAGCTCATCCAGCCCAGCCCAGGACCTAACACCAGCCTACTGGCCACACCAGCACACTCAGGGCCACGGTCAGGATGTCCCTCAAAGTCTCCAGGGATGGCAACTCCACTGCTGCTCTAGGAAGTTCATTCCAGTGTCTCATCCCCCTTTCCATGAGGAAGGGCTTCTTAACAACCAACACAACCCTCCCCTGGCAGCTTCAGGCCCTGTCCTCTCATCCTGGCACCGGCTGCCTGGGAGAAGAGCCTGAGGAGCTAATAAATGAAGGAGTTGGATGGGATGGTGAATCCTTCCCCCCAATAAATTTGGATTGAGTTCAACTAGTAAGCAAGAAGAGTTGTCAAACACGAGATCTTCAGAGCCTGCCTCACACTTCTGCTTCTGCCACCTCCCACTTTCTTCTCAGTGTGCAAGCCAACTGTTACAAACTGGCTAATGAGAGGGTAAACACTCACCCCCAAGTTCTCCAGGAGCAGCTGCATAACCTCATCACAAAAAGGCAGGATGTTGGATTGCAGGGCTCTGCACAAGTCACCAACCAGGCCCACTGAAGCCAGACAGACCTGCAAATAGAACAGCAAAGTGAGACACCCACCCGCTGAGTCAGCCCTCCTCACTCTTATCCTCGCTGAGCACCGACGGGCGGGGAGTCTGCGGCACCAGGAATAACGACCCTCGTGTGAGGGGGCCCTGCCTGGATCCCCACGGCTGTGTGGGGCTGCCAAGAGCTCAGCTTGCTGCTTCACTGAGGAGCAGGGGAAGACGTAGCAAAGATACCTGCTCTGAGCAAAGGCTGCTGAACTTGGTGGCTGGGTGGTTTCATCATCCACTCTACAGCAAGGACCATGGAACAGGCTGGGTTGGAAGGGAGCTCAGAGCTCATCCAGCCCCAAGCCCCTGCCATTGGCAGTGACACCTCTCACCAGACCAGGTTGCCCAGAGCCCATCCAACCTGCTCTTGGACACTTCCAGAGGAGTGGAATGACTTGACCTTCTCATAGAAGCTCCCAGCCAGCAGCCACCTCAGCAAGGCCAACCAACAGCCACAATGACAACACTAGGGCCAAGTCCACGAAGGGCTTCTGCTGAATGAAACAGGGGCTGGATTTGGGGGTGCAGCCAGGAACTGAAGTCTATGGGCTCTCCCTTTGCCCTACAAAATGCCAGCAGAAGCTGAATGGTATCCAGAGGCAACCTGAACTCAGCATGTGGTAAGGATGGTCTAGATAGAGATGTCCCTGCTTCCTGCTGGAGGGATGGACTAGCTGTTCTTTAGAGGTCCCTTCCAGCCCAACATATTCTGTGATCTGGGAGCAGATCAGAGTTGAGAGACTGACCACAGGGCTGCCTGGTTTGAGCTCTACCTGGTACTCAGCATAGTTCTTCAGTCCAATGCCAAGGAAGGGTTTGAAGGCATCCATGTACTTCAGGAACTCTCCACCTAAGACTGCAACAGGAAATAGTCTGGTTAGAAAAAAGATCTCAACGTACAACCTGTTTGCTGGAGCACAGCAAATCAAGAACCCACCATTATATCCCGCCCCAAACCAGTATCCCTGTGCTCCACAACAAATCAGTTCTCCACCAGAGAGCACAATAACAGATGGGTGGAGACTGGAAGGGACCTCTGGGGACCACCCAGTTCAAACCCCCTGTCAGAGCAGGATCCTCCAAATCAGATCCCACAAGAACAGCCCAGGAGGGGTTGGGATGTCCTCAGAGCAGGAGACTCCACAACCTCTCTGGGCAGCCTGGGCCAGGGCTCTGGGACCTCACTGGGAAAAACCTTCTCCCAGTGTTTCAATCAAAATATTCCTGCTCCTACCTTCTCCAAGGCTCTTGCACCACTGAGACCACAGACAGACTGATCTATCCCATAGGTCCTAAGAGACCACATACTTCCATTTGGATTTTCTGGTTATCTCACAACAACTCCTCAGCCTCCCTATGGACTTCCCAGTTTCCTCAAGCAACCCCAGTCCACATCCCCACAGCAGTCAGGAGTATCCAGTCCCTAAAACCACACTGGTGTGGGAAGGGGTTGCTCCATAAAGCCAAGGTTCTGTTGCTCTGTGTTCTCAGAGCAATTGGAGTCTCCTTCTACTACACACAGGTCCTGTGCCCCCCTCACAGCCTGGGGGGCAGCTTGAAGAGAAAAGGTGCTCCTGTAGGAGCCTCCCTACAAACTGATCTCCCTAGGACCCCCTTTCCAAACCCCCCAGGACCCACTTCCAACCCCTGATTAAGACAAGGCAGAGTGTTAAGACAAAGGAGGGGACTTGGAGGTTTCTCAATAGCCATTTTCACACTCCTCTGACAGCAGGACAGGGTCCTGAATGCCCTGGTCTGGCCGACAGGGTGACCTTAGCAACTGGGCTGGATGAGCTCAGAGGGCTTTTCCAGCCTCAGTGATTCTGTGAAACTCACCACTGACAAAACTCTGTGGATCAAGTCTCAGGCAGCAGAAGGTCTGAACTGTTCAGGTAACCTTAAACCCAGCAGGTTCCTGTTGTGCTGGGCACTGCACAAAGCAGCACCAGGGCTTGCTGGGGGCTTTTGTTCTTCCCCTGGCAGAATTTGCATGGTAGCTGTTACTAACAGCAGACAAAACCCTTCATTCATTAAACCAGTCAGGCTCTGCTTCATGAAGAGCTGTGGTGAGATGTGTGGTCAGAGCCACACCACAGACATATGGTCAGGCAACACCAGCAACTATCCCTTGGGGGGTGGTTGTTTTTGGCCATAAAATCAAAAAGAGAAGGAAGGAAACCAGTTCTGCCCTGACTCTGCCTCCTCCCCGCAAACACAACATCACCTGGCGTGGTACCAACCTTCTATGAGGGTGCCAACGGCCATCAGGGCGTCCTCCTGCACCACCCCAGAGCCTGCTGTGCTCTGGAACATCCTCAGCAGAGATGCCATCACCACGTCAGAGATCTGCAGAGCATCCTGGTGCTGGACCTTCCGGAGGACGTTCTGAGTGGGAAAGGAAAGAGACAGACTGTAACCGCTGGGCTCTACACGAGGCTGGATCACACCTACATCCCCCTGTGCCAGCTCTGAGCTCTCATGACCATGATGGGTTGCTAAAACGAGAGCTGCTGTTTGAACTCTGCTGCTGCTGCAGAAACTGCTTTGTCAGGGCGAGAGCAGAGTCTCATTCATTTCAGCTGCATTCAACCGCGCAGCTCACAACAGGCTGAATTCACCGTTCCTGCTGCATTGGCTGTTCTTTGGGCTAAGCAGCATTAAATGTGAGCAGCCCAGCCCTATGAACATCCAAGCCCTTTTCTATCGCAGCACCGTGGCCACGACCTCTTGCACTGCCAAGTATGGGAGGTGCTGTCAGCTCTGCTTCTGAACAGAGTTGAACTGCAGAGAGCCTGCTTGTTGGAGCACAATTTCTGCGTGGCCTCAGCTCGAACCTCTGGCTCTGCCCAGCATGAACACAGCATCAACTCACAAGCAGCCAAGGCAGAAGGTGTTTAGAGGAACACATTTAGCACAGAGGTGGCTGAGAACTAAGTGGAAGTGGTTGAGAACTAAGGGGATGTCTGCAGAGAGCAGAGGACACGTGTTATCCACTGGTTTATGGTGAACAGAGGAGTCAAGTTAGAGTGTAACCTTCGCTCTGCTTCTCGTCTACAGCTCTGAGCATCATCCCTTTCAGCAAGGGAATCACAGAGCATTAGGGATTAGAAGGGACCTTGAGAGATCATCCAGTCCAATCCACCTCACGCAGCAGGATCCCCCAGATCCAGCTGCACAGGAACATGGCCAGGCTGGTTTTGAACAGCTCCAGAGAAGGAAACTCTACAACTCCTCTGGGCAGCCCCTTCCAGGGCTCTGGCACCCTCACTGGGAACAAGCTCCTTCTTGTATTGATGTGGAACCTCTTCTGTTCCAGCTCACACCCATTTCCCCTTGTCTTATCATTAGGTGCCACTGAGCAGAGCCTGGCTCCATCCTCCTGACATCCACCCTCCCCATATTTATGAACATTCATGGGGTCACTCCTCAGTCTCCTTTTTACACCAAGGTGAAGGGATCCAGCTCCCTCAGCCTTTTCTCAGCAGGGAGATGCCCCACTCTCCACTCCCTTCACCATCTTTGTAGCTCTGCACTGACTCTCTCCAGCAGTTCTGGGCCACTCTGTTCCAGAAGGGAACAGAAATGGACACAAGATTCCAGATGTGGTCTCAGCAGGGCAGAGTAGAGGGGGAGAATCTCTCTTGATCTACTAACCACCCCTGTTCTAATCCACCCCAGGATGTGGTTGGCCTTCTTGGCCACAAGGGCACTAACAGACCACAGCACCCACCAACCTTCATCTACAACAAATCTGCATTTCCTAGGGAAAAAAAGACTCAATTCCTTAACCTGCAGAGTAGGAGAATTATTACTTCAAGTCTGATTCTTCCAACTGTGTCACTTCAAAACAGACTGAGTTGGGTCTGTTTAAGTAACTGGTTGTGGATTTTCCTTGTTCCTTTGAAATATTAACCACTGTTTTCCCCCTGCTGGATGTTTCCAGTTGTGTTTCCAGCAGAAGAGAGAAGAAATAAGTAATGAAGGAGCAGACTGACCATCTAGCACTAGAAAAAAAAAGCCTCCCTGATGCCTTTTACTTCAATTAACTATCTGCTGCAGCTACTGTAAATATTTAAGGATCAGATTTGGCACTAATGAAGAAACATAAAAGTTTATGAATTGCATGATTAAATGGAGCAGCTTAATTCCACCTGCACTACTTTTTCCACATAAAGAGATCCTTAATCCCACAGAGCCTAAAGGAGAGATTCCAGATACCACCACCTCCCCCACTCCAGTCCATCCTAAGGGCTGATTATTTCCACCTACCCATCAGGTTGCAAAATTATCCTCAAAACTGGGGAGTGGAAGCAACAGTCGACATTAGGGGCTTTTTAAGGAGAAGGATTATGATTCCTGAGAATTTAATTTAACAAGTTAATGGAGTCCTCAAAACAACGTGGAGACAACACCCTGGAGACTTCCTCAACTCGTGTAAGGAAACAAGAGGCAGGATGGTCTCAAGAACCTCCTCCAGTGGGGCTTTTTATTGGGAAAACATTAAAAATAGCTGTTTTCTGTGGATTTTGTAGGAGCAGGTGAGGAACTGAAAAGCACCCTCATTCCAAATCATGTGAGCTGCTCATTACCAGATGTTTAATTTCAAGGACACACAGTGCATTTTAATTAGTGCCATTCGAAATAAGAAAAGCAACCACAAGAGGCCGATGAACAAATTCAAGCCATTATGGAGGGGTTTATTTTGGTCTGTGCCAACCCAAACCAACTGTTGAGCCTGGAGACAAGCTGGGAGCATCAACCAACCTTTAGGAGGCTGCGTACATGGTTCACAGCATCACAGACTCAAGGAGGCTGGTAAAGCCCTCTGAGCTCACCCAGCCCAAACTAGGACCTAGCATCACCCCAGCAGCCAGACTAGGGCGCTAAGGGCTACAGCCAGGCTGGCCTTCAACACCTCCAGGGATGGGGACACCACCACTGCCATGGGCTGTTCAGGGTCTGGTCACTCCTTCCGTGAGGCAGTGCTCATCCAACCTAACCCTTCTCTGGCAGCTTCAGGCCCTGTGCTCTTGTCCTGGCACTGGTTGCCTGGGAGAAGAGCCTGACCCCCACCCCCCTGCAGGGAGTTGGAGAGAGGCAGAAGGCTCCCCCCCCAGATTCTGCTCTTCTCCAGGCTAAACAATTCTTTATTCATTTTGCCCTCAGTTGTCTAAGTGGTAGGCTACTGAAGCCTTCTGAACCTTGTTTCACCTCCTACACGTCAGCTGGGACCCCAGATCCTGTTTCCCCGCTCACATCTCATCAACAGGACCAGGTCTGCATCCTCAGGGCACAGAAATGCCTCCTGAACAGCCTCCTTCCCCACAACCACAACCACAAGAGATGGGAACTTACGTGTAGAGTAGCACAAAGAAGAGACTGAAGATCATTGAACTGGATTCTGTCAGAAGTGCTCTGGATATGGGACTGGAAGAGAGCAAAACCCCACAGGTGAGAAGGCAGCTCTGCAGGCCACACAAACCCCCCAGATTCCCACAGGATCACTGGATTGTTTTGGTTGGAAGAGCCCTTTTAGAGTCCAACCATCCCCCAGCACTGACAGCTCCCTGCTAACCCCACCCCTCACCCCACAGCTTTGAGACCCTTCCAGACATGAAGGCTCCCCCGCTGCACTGAACCAAAGGGTTGGGGGCAGACATTGTTCCTCAGGGCCAACCTCAACCTCCCCTGGGGCAACCTGAGGCCATTTTCTCTTGTTCTATCAACTCTGACAGCACTCAGAGAGGCAAAAGATTCCATCTGAACTGTCACAACCCACTTTATTTCCTTAAACCTCTAAGGGGGGAAGAAATCAGACCCTCAGGTTTTACCCACCTCCATCTGCAGCACTTGCTGAAGTCTTTCCATAATGACCAGAGTTGTCTTTTGCACAGCAGGGTAGCAGTCCTTGGCACTGTTCTTCACTATTTCCATCAGTGATTCATATGCAGAGCTCCTCAGGTTATTCTGGTGTCCATCAGGCCTGGAACACAAGGGATGAACTTACAGCTCCAGCTCAGGCCACCTCAGAAACCAGAGGTTTGAAGAAGCTGGCAGCAGCTAAATCTCCGTGTTGTGACCAGCACAAGCACGTGGGTTCCTGCTCTCCACAGGTTCAAAGTTAATGGAACCATTCATGGAACACTTTTCCCCCTTCACTGTTAATGACTTCCACTACCTTCAGTCAACTGTCAGCACTGAGAGGAGCAGAAAAAGCACCAACCTCACCTCTTACCCTGCCTGATCAACAGGGGTAAGCAGCCTGACATCACCCCTGCAAGATACCAGTGAGGGGGATGCTCTGCTTTAAAACCTGAGTAGAACCTCCAAGTTTGTATGTTTTCCGTAAAAAGTTTCAAGTTTGAGTTTGTAAAGTTGAAAAGGTAAGTGTCTGCTCTCCCCATCCCTCTTCCTCTCCCCTCTTGGTGACTTCAGCTGCCTTCTTCACTTTTCTCCATTCTGGACTGTTGGGAGCGATGCTGCTGCTGCTGAGACAGGATGTTACAGCTTCTGAGCAGGTCATTGCTCCTCAAGGTGAAGAAAATTGATGGTGTGTGGGAAGACTGGCCCAGACCTGGAGAGACTTTGACTCCATCTCTTTGTCTTGCGTGGGGTTTTCTCTGATGGGGGGGGAGTGAATTAAAGTCACAGAACATGAGGGATCAGAAGGGACCCTGAAAGGTCATCCAGTCCAATCCCCCTCACACAGAAGGATCCTCTAGATCCAGTCACACAAGAACATGGCCAGGTGGGTTTTAAATGTCTCCAGAGAAGGAGACTCCACAACCCCCTGGGCAGCCCTCTTCAGTGCTCTGTCACCCTCCCTGGGAAGAAGTTCCTTCTCACATTGATGTGGACCCTCCTCTGTTCCAGCTCACATCAGTTGTCCCTTGTCCTGTCATTAGATGCCACTGAGCAGAGCCTAGCTCCATCCTCCTGACACCCACTCTTCAGGGATGTGTGGGGATCCAGGTAAGGATCCACAACCCTACAACAGAGAGTTCAATCTGAAATAAAGAAAAGCAGCTGCGAGTGATGGGCGTCAGCGCCTACAGCTAGACACCACACCCGTGAAGGGATGGAAATTAAGAAGTGTTTAAGACTTTGAACTGTTCAGACAGGGACAACGTTACAGAAGAAACAGTCCTGCAACAAAAGGCTTCAGCTGGCAGCTGAGCTGATCATCTAGGGATTGAATTGAGAGCTGTCAAGATTCAGGCAACCTTCAAGGCAGAACACGAGCCCAACACTACCCTTGTTTTTGCATCTGCAGAGCTGGCAGAAAATGTTTTGCTTCTTCTCTCTGTGTTTCAGTGCAGTTGGGAGGGAAGGTAGAGCCTAACTAGGTCCTTGGATCTTCTGGGAGTACCTGGTGCTCATGGAAATGGATGTGGCATTACAGCAACAAGCACAGCGTGAAAGAACCGTGGTAAAACCACGCACAGGGCACACACAGGTTCCTAATTATTTCCTGCTGCGATCCTAATTATTTGGTGGCCTTGTGGGCAACCTTGAGGAGTCTTGTGACTACTGTACAATGACGTGCTCAAGCTTGAGCTGCGCTCAGAGACTTCAGAGCAAAACAGAGGAGAGGCCTCTTGGAGGAAACGTCAGACTAAATCAGAGACTCGCAGAATATTTGGGGATGGAAGAGATCTCTAGGGATCTCTAGAGATTATAGAATCATTAGGGATTGGAAGGGACCTTGAAAGATCATCTAGTTCAATCCCCCTGCCACAGCAGGATCATCTAGACCAAGTCAGTCCAACCTGCCTGCCGGAGCAGGATCTCCTAGAAGAGGTCACACAGAAACATACAAGGGAGTTTGGAAAGTCTCCAGAGCAAGAGACTCCACAACCTGTCTGTGCAGCCTGTTCCAGGCCTCTGTTACCCTCACAGTAAGGAGTTTCTCCTCATGCTGAGGTGGAACTTCCTATGTTCCAGTTTATCCCTTGCTCTGTAGCTGGGCACCACAGAAAAGAGACTGGCTCCTTCCACTCAACTCCCTCCCCTCAGGTATTTACAGACATTAAAGATCCCTCTCAGTCTTCTCCAGGCCAAACAGCCCCAGTTCCCTCAGTCTTTCCTCATAGATGCTCAGGCTCCTTAATCATCCTCACAGCTCTCTGCTGGACTCCCTCCAGCAGGTCCCTGTCTCTCTCAAACTGAGGAGCCCAAAACTGGACCCTGTGTTCCAGACAAAACACAGAGGAATGGTTCTGTGTGAAGAGCTTTCTGCTCCTGCAGATTAACGTTCGATCTGACACCAAAATAGCCCCGTTCTGAAAACACTCCAGTGAGACCTGAGCTGCCAACACAAAGAGCAGCGACAGCCCGAGGCCACAAAAAAGGCATCTCTGCAGAAGAGCTCGCGGCCAGCCGGCTCAGCATTACCTATCCGCAGTCTCCAGAAGTTTCTGAACTATTAACTCGAATGAAGAGGATAAGCAGTAGGTTGCTGGTTCTTCCTGATCATCAGCTACGTCTGCAGCTTCATAGGCAGCTTCGGCAAGACTGGAGAAGGCCTGAAACACAGACAAGCAGAGCTGTTACTCAGCTGACTTCACCCTCAAGTCCAGAAACACCCGGTCCAACAGCTTTCACTCCAGCAAAACCCAAACCTGCAGGTGGTGTTTTCTTTGTGGACAGCTGACAGTTTACTGCTGCAAGTTTTGGTTCAAAGTGGTGAAGATTTCAAAGACCAAAGGGGGCCAAGAAGGCCACTGACATCCTGGGCTACAGCGGCACTGGTATGGCCAGCAGGACTAGAGGGGATCCTGCCCTTGTACTCAGCACCAGCGAGGGCTCATCTCGAGTACTGGGGTCAGGTTTGGGCACTTCAGCACAAGAAGAACATTGAGGGGCTGAAGTGGGGCCAGAGAAGGGCAACAAACATGACAAGGGGCCTGGAGGGCAGGTCTGATGGAACTGGGGCTGGTTAGTCTGGAGAAAAGGAGGCTGAGGGGAGATCTTATTGCTCTTTACAGCTACCTGAAAGGAGGGTGAAGAGAAGTGGGTCTCTTCTCCCCAGGCACCAACAATAGGACAGAGGAAACGGCCCCAAGTTGTGCCAGGGGAGCATTAGGTTGGCCATCAGGAGAAATCTCTTCCTTGACAGAGTGATCAGGGGTTGGAACTGGCTGCCCAGGGAGAAGACAGGGGAGGGACTGTCCCTGGAGAGGTTCAAACAACAAGCAGATGTGGCCCAGAGGAACAGGGTTTAGTGGGGTGATGGTTGGACTGGGTGATCTTGTAGATCTCTTCTAATCTCAATGACTCTATAATCAACAGATGAGGTGGTCAGGCTGCCCAGGGAACTGTCTGCACAGAGCCACTGGTCTCAACAATCAGCTTGGTTCTTGCAGCAGCTGGACCAAAGCAGAGTGTGAACCTCACAAGGTTACAGACTCTCCCCACTCTCCAGCGTTACCAGCACAGGTTAGGATCCTGATTTAGCTGAAACTGCTCAAATCCCAACCAAGCACTGACAGTAACTGCTGAGACAGGGGGGTTAGAGGAGCTGAAAACCTCCTGATTTTCCTTTCAATCTGAAAACACACAGTAGTCATCATCTGTAGGAGACAAAACGCCACAGCTACATGGACTTCTGCCAGGATCAACGGATCGGGGAAAAGCTTCTGTGCTGACTAGAAGCCTTCAAAGCTTTGGAATAGTAAGAGAACGAGTTCTGTCATTTCTGAAGTGTGTTTTGACATGCAAATACTCATCACCAGCTCAACAGTTACTGAGCAGCTCTCTCAGGAGGCGCCAAGGGACACAGCTCTCCCCACACTGAAAGATCAGATCTGCTGCCTGCTGGTAGAGGAGCATTAAGACAAGGAAGCAGCTCAAGTTATCAGACCAGCTCAAAGGACTGCGAGAACAAGAGATACCTCATGCTACTCAGTTAGCTCTGGACACACTGCAGAAGCTGGTTCAGGGGACGGGAAGTGAGGGATCCTGTCTCTCCTTTAAGATGAAGGCAGCAATCCAGCTGCCCCTGAGAGAAGCTGAATGCCAATGAGGTTTTTGGAACAGCTACCACACTGTGCTCAAGGACCTGTGGCCACCTCTCTCTACTCTGCCCTGGTCAGGCTGCATCTTAGTCCAGTTCTGGGTTCCACAGTTCAAGAGGGACAAGGCAGCTACTGGACAGTCCAGCACAGTCACCGGGATGCTCAGGGAGCTGTTGAGCCTGGAGAACAGGAGACTGATGGGGGATCTGATTGATGCTGATCACTAGCTAAAGGCTGACTATCAGGACAATGAGCCAGCCTCTTCTCACTGGTGCCCAGCGACAGGACAAGGGGCACAGGGCACAAACTGTAGCACAGGAGGTTCCACCTAACCATCAGGAGAAGCTGTTTCCCAGCGAGGTCCCAGGCTGCCCAGAGATGTTGTGGAGTCTCCTGCTCTGCAAACACCCCAAACCCTCCTGGGCTGTTCCTGTGAGATGAACTTTAGGGTATCCTGCTCTGGCAGGGGAGTGGACTGGGTGATCCCAAGACATCCCTTCCAACACCACCAGTCTGGGATTCTGTGGTACTTTCCACATCGCATTCAAATCAAAGGCAACTTCTACGCTCAACACCAACGCTTTTCTCCTCAAAATCCACATCCTCCTCTATTCTTTCCTGCCAGAGCTACCAAACAGACTTGGGATAACAAACAGCTCCAGGTACTGGATGACCAAGTCATGAGTCCCCTCTGAAATCCATCTGAACTGTTGGAGTGAGTCCAGAAGCCACAGAGATGACCCAAAAGGCAGAAGCACCTCTGCTCTGAGGACAGGCTAAGGTTGCTGGGGTTGTTCAGCCCAGGGAAGAGAAGACTCCAGGGGCACCTTAGAGCTGCCTTCCAGTCCCTGAAGGGAACCTTCAGGAAGGCTGCAGAGGGACTTTGCCCAAGGGGATCCAGTGATAAGACGGGGGAAATGGTTTGAAACTGAAGGAGAGGGGGTTCAGATTAGATTTTAGGAAGAGTTCTTCAGTGTAAGGGTGGAGACACTCTGGAATCAATTGCCCAGAGAGGCTGTGGCTGTGCCCTCCCTGGAGGTGTTCAAGGCCAGGTTGGATGAGAACTTGAGCAACCAAGTCTGGTCGGGAGGAGGTTGAAGTAGATGATCCCTGAGGTGCCTTTCACCCTGAGCCAGTCTGGGATTCTGTGATAAACACACACGTCTGCCCACACACATCAAGGAAAGTTTAGTCCCCCTTGTTGCCAAAGACCCAGGACCCATGCCCAGCAGAGCCTCCTTACCCAGCAGACGTTGGAGGCCACTCTGGGCTCGGTGCTCAGGCCCTCCATCAGACACTGCAGCAGCGGAGCGAGGTAAATGTCATTGATGGCAGCTTCGGGCAGCATCTCGCAGATCCTGCCCACGGTCCACGCGGTCGTGTCTCGAACCACCACGCTGGGGTCCTTCATTAGTTCTATTAAAGTTGGCATTGCCTGGGAGGGAACAGCAGGCAGGAGGAAGAGGAGATTGTGTGTGAGAGATGGGAATCTGACACTCTGTTTAACACCCTGGAGAGTGGATCCTGTTAGGACACACTTCTCACCCAACACAAGGATGCCAGACTGTTGGAGGAGTCCAGAGGAGGCCACAGGGATGACCCAAGGGCTGGAGCACCTTTGCTCTGAGGACAGGCTGAGGGAGCTGGGGCTGTTCAGCCTAAGAAACAGAAGACTCCAGGGGCACCTTAGAGATGCCTTCCAGTCCCTGGAGGGAACCTCCAGGAGGGCTGCAGAGGGACTTTTCCCAACAGGATCCAGCAATAGGATAAGGGGAAATAGTTTGAAACTGCAGGAGAGGAGGTTCAGACCAGATTTGAAGAACAAGTTCTTCAATACAAGGGTGGAGAGACTCTGGAATTGACTGCCTGGAGAGGTTGTGGCTGCCCCCTCTCTGGAGGTGTTCAAGACCAAGCTGGACGAGGCCCTGAGCAACCAAGTCTGGTTGAGAGGCATCACTGCCCACGGCACAGGGGGTTGAAGTAGATGAGCTCTAAGGTCCTTTCCATCCTGAACCAGTCTGATTCTATGATTTTCAGAACAAGACTTGAGAACTGAGGCACCAACAGTCAGGTACACCCCGAAGTCCTGCAAGACCCCATGAATCAGAACCACATAACCCAACTCTCTGCACCCCAGACCCACTACCCCTCCAAATCATGAGGAAAGGTGACACGCTTTTGTCTCTCCTCACATCAAGGACGATGTGCAAAGCAGGTGCCCTCCTTCCAAATCCATCAGAAAGAGTTTGCTCGCAGACAAGACAATAAATCTCACCTGTATGACTAGTGGTTTGAGCTGGTTTGGCTCTGGTCCTTCCAAAATGCTGCCGAAAGCCATCACCGCTGCCTCTCTGTATCGCCAGTCGGGGTTTTTGATGTGCTCTTTAATGAAGGGCAGGACATGAGGAACAATGTCATCTTCACAGCAGGTCGCCAGGAGCATCAGGCAGACTCCTGCTGCTTTGCAGGGGTTCCAGTCGTCGTCGTCATCGTTTTCATCCTGGAAGAAGAGACCAGCAACCCTGGGGTCAGTTTGGGGGAAACCCTCAACAGTACCAGCATGCTGGGGGGTCTACTGGAGGTACCACTGCCTGGTGACTGGGTATTAGACAGAGAAGCACCTCCAGTGGCCTCAAATACCTTCTCAAACTGCTTTCTCTCTCATCTTGGCTTAGATTTGGTTCCTTTGATCCAGACCATCACCTTAGAGGGGCTGCTGTATCAGTTAAACGACTTCTTCCCCCCTCAAGCATCAGCTCAGCAGGCTCCTCTGAAGGAAGGAACCTGTGATTCTCTCACCTGTTTTACCTTCCCTGTTTGAAGAGGCACTTTAGAACCTCCCATAATTTAACTCTCCGCAGCCAAACTAATGGCACAAACAGGGGGAACCAATTCCCTGGATTCCTTAAGAGCACTGAGTGTTTTCCCAGCTCACTGCAGTCAGCCAAACGAACTCGGTCCTCCGTGACTTAATTAACAGCCTTCTTTTATAATTAGACTTGTGGTAGCAAGTGGTTCCATTAATTTTGATGAGGCTGCGAACCAGAGAGCAAACAAAGCCCTGTGAAGTGTTTAGTAGGTACTAAATAAACATGGACTTCCCAGGTCACAAAGGAAAAGCTCAAGAATTCCAGAAACTGGATCTCTCATGGTGCAGAGGCTGGAGATGGGGGTTGGTTTCACAAACAGGAACATGGATAACCATCAGCCCTCCTTCAGGAACTGGAGCTACAGGAAGGGGTTAACAGAACTCAGCTCAGGCAGCCTCACAGTCTCAGCCCTATAAACGCTGCATCACTGGGTCAGCGTGGTGCATGAGGTCACATCACAGACCAGGACTGCCACGATGGGTGCTCCAAGAGGACCCTAAAGCACCTCTGGGGTGACCTCCAAGTCACCTCTACGAGGGAGCACTGACCACTACAGACAGTCTGCTCCTCCACCATCCCAGAACTCCAGTACCTGAAGGGGGCTACAAGAGGGCTAGAGAGGGGCTGTTTACAAAGGCCTGGAGTGATGGGATGAGGGGCAGTGGTTTCACATCAGAGAAAAGAGCAGACTGAAATGGGCTGTTAGGAAGTTCTTTAGAAGAACAGGGTTGAACACTGGAACAGGCTGCCCAGGGAAGCAGCTGGGGCCTCATCCCTGGAGCTATTCAAGGAAAGGCTGGACAAGGCTCTGGGCAGCCTGATCTGGTTGATGCTGTCCGTGTTCCCTGCAGGAGAGTTGGACTGGATGGCCTTTTGAAGCCCCTTCTAACCCAGGTGGCTCTGTGAACGCCGAGGCAGCCACAGAACACCCGCCGTTTCCGACGCAGGAGGGATTCTGTGTCTCACCTGTTTTGTCAGCGTTTGTGTTAGGATTGGGACCAAATACTGCAGCGCTCCCTTGGCGTAGAATTTGCTCGTGTGCTCTGGAGGCCTTCCTTGCTCTGCTGCCTGGAAATAAAAGAGGTTATGAGGTCATTCTCAGCAGCTCTGTAAGCATGAGGTGGCCCTAAGAAGGGGCAGCACAAAAGGATATAGGACCAACGCGTGTACTGCTCGCTGTCCTTTAGTCCTGGCTGCCCCAGCACTTTTGAGGGGGGATTCAACATCAAATATCTATTCAGCTGCTTTTCAAAGATAGATAGGATTCCTCCAGAGCCCCAAGTTTAGGCTGTTATTGATCTCCACGGCTGATTTATGCAAACAGCATCTGTGCGCAGAACAATCCCCCAAATTCATCTGCAGCAATGTCCTCTGCAAGGGATAATGATCACTTCTATTTCATCCCATAATTTCATCTCTACTCATAAATAATGCATCACACCGAACGGGATCGATGTTTTTGTGCCACCAGGGTAGGACTAGAGCTCCTCATGCCTGTACCAGACCCCAAAAGCTGTTACACATCAGCGTAATAATCTCTCTAGTGCTGAGCACTTCCGTGGAGAGTTCTAGTGGGCAAGTTCTCCATGGAACAGCACTGTGCTCTGGTGGCCAAGGTCAGTGGAATCCTGGGATGGATCAAGAAGAGAGGGTCCAGTCGATCAAGGGAGGTTCTTCTCCCACTCTGCTCTGCCCTAGTGATGCCACATCTGGAGTATTGTGTCCAGTTCTGGGCTTCCCAGTTCAAGAGGGACAGAGACATGGAGGGATATGGGGATGGTTAGGGGACTGGAGCACCAGCCTTATGAGGAGAGATTGAGAGACTTGGGACTTTCCAGCTTGGAGAGAAAGGTATGAGAGGATTTTATCACTGTCTATAAATCCATGAGGGCTGGGTGTCAAGAAGAAAGAGACAATCTCTTTCCACTTGCACCCTGTGACAGAACAAGGGACAATGGGTGTCAGCTGGAGCACAGGAAGTTCCATCTCAACAAGAGGAAAAACTTCGTGACTGTAAGGGTCAGAGCACTGGAAGGGGCTGCTCAGAGAGATTGTGGAGTCTCCTCCTCTAGAAACTTTCCAGACTCCTCTGGATACATTCCTGTGTGACCTGCCCTAGGGTTCAGCAAGGTGGTTGGACTTGATGACCCCCTGGAGGTCCCTTCCAACCCCTAACGATCTTTGCATCCATTTAACAGAGTCCACTAGGCTTTGAGGAGAGGAGCTAACTCCAGGAACACATCCCCTGAGCATCTCAGCAGCACACAACAGCCTCTTACTAAAGCACTGCTCAAAGATCTTCACTACATCAAGAATGGTTGGCGATCACGCTGTGCCTAGCATCCAGGCTTAATGCACATTTAGGTTCAGCTCACGGGAAGAGCTTGAGCTGTCTGTAAAGAGATCAGGGAGCTGTCACATCCTGTTCGCAGAAAACCAGCCCTTGTGTGTCATGGTGTCACGGCAAGTCCTCATCAAACCTGCCAGAGAATCTTTTCCCTCAAATAGTTTCAGCTCCCTAGTCAGGCTGGCATCAAAACCATTCTGGTTGATTAAGGAGGCAGCTTGTTCTAACCTGATCGAGGACAGGAAAAGGGGTTACAGCTAAGCTCCATCACAAACTCAGCATCAGGCTACAGAAGAACCCAAAGGGAATTCTGTTAGCAAGAATAACTCCCCCAGAAAGAGGAATTAGGAAAAAGGAACCTCAACAACCTCAGCTATGAACTTTCCCTTGACCAGTCAAACCACCCACAGCAGAACCCTTGGCCAGACTAGTGCCTCACAAGCCAGAGCTCAAAACCAAACAGGGGACCCCTAGAATGCACTGGTGTCTGCAGAGACCACAGCACCCACAACCAGTCGAGGGCCTGGTGCAGCTGCAGGTCTCACTGATGTCAGAGCAGTTCAGCAGTGATCAGACCCACAAGAGCAGCACAAGGGCTCAGAAGGGCTCCTCTACGCGACTCTGCTTGGGAGAACCAGAGGAGG
Source organism: Rhinopomastus cyanomelas (assembly GCA_013400115.1). NCBI lineage: Eukaryota > Metazoa > Chordata > Aves > Bucerotiformes > Rhinopomastidae > Rhinopomastus > Rhinopomastus cyanomelas. The sequence goes on along the minus strand of VXBP01007180.1, from coordinate 92,233 downwards.
AAACCAGCCTTGGTTCACTGCCAAAGACACAGACGCAGTCGCCCGCTGCTGCCCCAGGAACTCACCTCAGAGGCCTCTATGGCCAGGTCCATCTCCTCGTCGCAGACGTTGGACCAAAACTCTATCCCTTGCATAGCCACCTCATCGATGTCGCTTTTCATCGCTTCAATCGTTATCTTGAGGAACATGAAAAAGAGAAGAGGGCAGGTAAGGACGTTTCTGCGAGTTCTCTCTCCAGAGACACAAGTCCCAACCTTTGGCCAACTGGCATGAGACTGTCTGGAGTCAAGGGCCACATCAGTTACTGATGTGGGTAGATTTAGACTAGATCTTACGGGAGATTAGATTAGATCTGAGGAAGAAATCCCTCCCTGTGAGGGTGTTGAGGACCTGGAACAGGTTGCCCAGGGAGGTTGTGGCTGCTCCATCTCTGGCAGCATCCAAGGTCAGGCTGGATGAGGCTGTGGGCACCTTGGTCTGGTGAGAGGTGTCGCAGCTCAGGGCAGGGGGTTGGAGCTGGGTGATCCCTGAGGTTTGACAAATCAGCCTGGGATTCTTGACAAGAACCTATCTGCTACCTGCACCTCAGGAAGCCCTGTAGGGGAAGCGAAGCCATCTGCACTGCCCTCACTTGGGAAGTCTCAGCCCTGAGAGTGTTTTTAGGAAGGGATTCACAGCCAAAGAAACAAAACCAAATCTGGAAGGACAGAAAGCTTTTTGTCTTAGCTTAGGATGAAGAAGGAGAGGAAGATGAGCAGAGTGTGTAGGAAAACCCAGAGTACTCACAGCAAAAAGCGCAGGGCCCATGTAAGTCTCCATATATTGATAATAGAGGGACATTATCTTCACCAAGTTCTGTAAGGCAGCCACTCGTACCTGTCAGAGCAGGAGAGGGGTCAGAGCAGGAAAGAGAGGAGAGCTGTGACCTTTCCACAAACCTCCCACAGCTTCACAGCCCAGCCTCCCTCCTCCTGTAGGCAACCCCAGACCCATGAAGGTCTTTCACAAGCAGCAATGTAAATCATCCTCTTAGTAACAAACTCATTTTATCTGAGCATTTGCACGGGCAGCCACTGCTTCACAAAATGGTTCCAGATTAACTTGCCCAGTCTGAGGTTCCAGCCTCCCCAGCAAGGTTCCCAACTTCAGTTTCACTCACCCTTGTATCCGGACACTGCGTCGCTTCACAGACTACTTGCATAATAAAGTGCCGTTCAGACTAGGAGAAGGAGGAGAACAACATCACAACTCTGAGGAAGGTGTTAATGTCTTTGCAGCCCTTCCCAAGGAGGCTGCATCTTGAGCCTGGACTAGCTCAGGCACTCAGGCAGTGCTTCTCAAGATCAAGGAATGATGTAGCAATTCACTGCAGTGGCTGAAACTCTTCTGCCCCCAAAGCAAGAACCCCAAGGTTCCAATTCAATTAAGTGTTGAACAGCCCCTCCAGAACAGGAAGACAGCAGTGGCAAAGACACTTAACTTGAGGGGCACAAGAAGGAAAAAACCCACCCTGCTGTTCCCCAAACTGTTTCAGGCTCTAAACTCAGGACAGACAGTTTACTAGGGGCAGGAGCTGGATACTTTTCAGTAGGAAGAGACAAGAGAGCCCTGGAATGGACTGCCCAGAGGGCTTGTACAGTCTCCTTCTCTGGAGATGCTTAAAACCTGTCTGATCTTTCGAGGTCCCTTCCAACCTCTAATGTTGTGTGATTCTGTGATTTACAGTGCTGGAGCCCCACAAAAAGAAGGTCTGAGAGGATCAGGCACCTCCCATCTCAGATTCAGAGACTCCAACTGATCTCCAAACACTTCAAAGAAGGGAAATTTTAATTTAAAGACCTTCTGTGTCACTTCCACCTCTCCCTGGTAGAGATCTAGAGGCTGGAGTTAATAGGAGAAGGAAAAGGTGATAGATCTGTCTGTTCTGTCCAGAGTCCCATTCCCAGGCCCCTGGTTCTGAAGGCTCTCCCAGCCTCCCTCCCCCAGCAATTTGCAGAGGCAAAGTTAAACCTGGATTGCTGCCACCCCGCTGGAAAGAAAGTGCTGATCCAAGCTCGAGCTCTTGCAGCAGCACCACAGAGCAGAGTTTGACTAGGAAGCAAAGCACCCAACAGGCTGAGCTCTAAAGGTCAGTTCAAATTCATCAAAACAAGAAAAGCCACCGACGAATCCTCCTGCCCATTGATCCAACACTCAAGATTCTCACTTATTTCTACATTCCAACACCCTGAATTTACAGGGACAAATCCAAAGTCTCAGCTGTAACGGAATTATGCATCAAACCTCAGCGTGGTGCATGATTTCTCATCATAGACCATGGATCCAGCTCATTTTAGGCCAAGAACCAGTTCCATCCACCCTCCCCCCAAGCTCACCTCTTTGTCAAAGTTTGCTTTGCTGAATTCCAAAGAGTTGAGGAGTGCATTGGTAGCTGCTAACTTCACATTGTTGCTGGGCTCTTCCTTTCTCATTCCCTGGATGATGCCCGTCAGGATCTCATTGGATTTGTGCTGAAGTTGCTCTGGATCCTACAAGAAGTGGTGACAAAGTTGTTTCCTGCGGCTGAACAGCTCTGTCTCTCATTTTAAAAAGCACCAGTTTGAGGCTGAATCTGTAAGTAGAAGGTTTTAAGGAAGCACCTTCGTGCTCACTGGGAGGACCAGTATGAGGGATTCACGCACAATCGTGTCTTTACGGCTTCTGGGACAGGAAAGAGCCTGAACTGAGCACAAACACTCCGGACACTCAAGTCATAAACACCAGTTAAAACTCCAGTTCCAACAAGCTTCAGACTCATCAACTTCATTCAATCAGCAAGTTAACAGTCACTGCCTTTCAGTTCCTTTATATTCTGGGGCAGAGATTTACACCACAGCAGCTGTGGTTGAGACTTTTACTGCTCAAGCTGCCAGTCTTTTGAAGATACAGGGCAGAAACAGAGCCTGGATAGACCCAAGATTTAATAAATTAAGCTGTGAACACAGACTAAAGGTTGTTTTTCCCCTCGTGGTCAATGGAAAGGTTGGACTTGATGATCTATGAGGTCTCTTCCAACCTTGATAATACTGTGATACTGTGTGATACTGTGAAAGGCTGCAGGATCCCCAGCTGACTGTATTGATACATCACTGATCCAGCAGAACAGTTCTCAAACCACAAACTGCACCTCAATGTCACTGAGAAGCTGCAAGAAGAGGGATCTTGGCTAGGAAAAAACCCAGCGAGCAAGTCAGGGTATCATAAGACCATGGAGGAACAGACTGGTACCAGCAGTGCTCAACCTGGAGGGATTTTAAGACCTCCTGACAAAGCAACTGGTCTCCCCAGTGACATGAGTCCCCTGAAGCATGAGGAAAGCAGCAAAGAGAATCATAGAATCATAGAATCATTACGGACTGGAAGGGACCTTGAAAGATCATCTAGTCCAATCCACCTGCAANAATACTCCAGGTGTGGTCTCACCAGGGCAGAGTAGAGGGGGAGAAGAACCTCTCTTGGTCTGCTAACCACCCCCTTTCTGATCCACCCCAGGATGCTGTTGGCCCTCTTGGCCATAAGAGCACACTGCTGGCTCATAGTCATCTTGTTGTCCACCAGGACCCCCAAGTCCCTTTCCCCTACACTACACTCCAACAGGTCAGTCCCCAGCCTATACTGGTACCTGGGGTTGTTCTTGCCCAGATGCAAGACTTTGCACTTACCCTTGTTATAGCTCATTAGATTTTTCTCTGCCCAGCTCTCCAGCCTGTCCAGATCTCGCTGAATGGCAGCACAGTCTGCAGGGGTGTCGGCGACACCACCCAGCTTTGTGTCATCAGCAAACTTGCTGACAGTGCATGCCAATCCCTCATCCAAGTCATCAATGAATAGATTGAACAGGACCAGTCCCAGCACCGATCCCTGGGGCACTCCACTAGATACAGGCCTCCAACTAGACTCTGTCCCATCCTTTTGCCAAACTCCAGCTCAAGCATTCGGTGGCACCACAAACGCAGCAGCTCATTGTGTCTCAGTAGGTCAAGCAGTGCACACAGGGGTTTTGAGGGCAGCCTGCACAGCAGTGACACTGCAAACCAGGAGATCTTTTGTAGAAGGAGCCTCCAAGGGCTAAACAGCCTCTGTCTGTGCATCAGAACTACTCAAACGAGAATAAAAAGGCTTTACACACAAGGTGTATGGGGTGTTGGGTTTCCCCAACCGGTTTTGTCACACAACTGGACGTTCAGCTGAGGTCTGACCACAACACCCCCCTCTCAGCATCGTACGGCTGTGGCCACACGTGGCCTTCAATCTGCACCTTAGGAAAGATGACCTGGATTTGTGCTGCAAAAGCAGGTCAGTCCTTTGAGCCAGCAGCTCTGAGAGCTTCCTGCCTGTTGTCCAGTACCACAACATCCTCCAGGCAAGCGTGAGGATTACAAGGAGGCCTTGCGGCCTTCTAGGTACAGAGGTGTGAGAAAGGAAAGGCTGAGAGAGAGAAAAGAGGTGCTGGGGAGAGGCTGGGCCAGCCCTTGGAACCCCCTCAGAGCCATTTCAGTCAGCGCTGCACATCTACTCACGATATCCTGACAGATGTAGCCGATGGCCTCCAACGTCGACTCTTTCATGTGCTCCGTACTGTGCTGATTCGTAACGTTCGCTACCAACTGGGGAATGAGCTCGGGCCACTGGTTCATGGGGATCTCTGCGCAGGCGATGCCGGCCACACACTGGGAGGCTGAGCTGGGTCTGTACGTTTCTGTACCCAGCGTCTGCAAAACCTGCAGGAGGGATGAGCAGAGAAGGGTTGGGTGTTGGCAGCCATTGATGGCTTCGCTCAATGCTACTCTGAACATCCCACCATTTCCCCAAGACACCAGTTTGATCCTCCTGCTTCCTGCAGCCACAAACCAGGCCAGGACCAAGAACGAGCAGCACGTGGAGTGAACATGGCCCTGGGTGCCCCTCTGGAGGAAGCCCCACAATAACCCCCTGAAAGGCTACAGACTGGGGGATGAGTGGCTGGAGAGCAGCTGCGCAGAGAGGGACCTGGCAGCACTGGTTGACAACTGGCTGAACAGGAGCCAGCAGGGAGTCCAGGTGGCCCAGAAGGCCAACGGCATTCTGGCTTGGATCAGCAACAGTGCGGCCAGCAGGGCTACGGATGTAATTCTCCCCCTGTACAGGGCACTGGGGAGACCTCCCATCAAATACTGGGGGCAGTGCTGGGCCACTCACTTCAAGAGAGATTGAGGGGTTGAAGTGGATTTAGAGGAGCAACAGCTGAGGAAGGGACTGGAGGGAAAGGCTGATGGGGACAGGCTGAGGGAGGGAGCTGGGAGCATTTAGCCTGGAGAAGACTCAGGGGGAACCTTCTCCCTCTCTACAACTCCCTGAAGGGAGGGTGGAGTCAGGTGGCGGTCAGGCTCTTCTCCCAGGCAGCCAGCACCAGGATGAGAGGGCAAGGGTCTGAAGCTGCCAGGGGAGGGTTAGGTTGGATGTTAGGAAGCCCTTCCTCATGAAAAGGGGGATCAGAGCCTGGAATGGAGTGCCCAGGGCTGTGGTGGGGTGCCCATCCCTGAAAGAGTTGGAGGACAGCCTGGCTGCAGCCTTTAGTGTCCTGGTCTGGCCCCTGGGGTGATGTTAGGTCCTGGGCTACATGAGCTCAGACAACTTTTCCAGCCCAAATCGTTCTGTGATGCCGTGAAAACGAGCAAAGAACAAGCAAACAACCAAAAGATGTGGGACTTACGTAGTTCTTGACTTCTCTGCGGGCGTTGGCGTCGATCGCCAGCCATCTCTGCTGGTACTGGGCCTTGATGTCAGGGTCCTTGGAGGTCAGCGAGTTCTTGATCTGCAAGCCGGCCGCCACACGGGCAACCTGGCTGTTGCCGGGGTTTGCTAGCACTCTGGAGAGTTCCACCAGGAAGGTTGGCTGTGGGCAGAGAGAAGGGCTCAGCACCTACCCTGCTCGCACCCACCTCACTGATGAGGGGAAAAAAACCCCAAACACCCAGCAAAACCACAGCACCACAAACTGCAGCTCCTTCTCTCCCAGGCTTACATCAAACCACCACCACTGCCGGCTCTAGCCTGAGATTAGGGACATTAAGCTCCTAATTAGAACCACTGGAAAGTGACTGGATGCTGGCACTGACTTTGCTGGATTTTTTTTTTAGCTTACTAGAGGGACTGTTACCTCCCCTGCTCCTGCCTGCTCAGAGCAGTCCCCTAAATAAACCCCTCGGGGCGTGCGACAGCGCTGGCAGTTTCTGGATGGGGAACAAATAGGGTGAAGAGCAGCTCCCTGATACTTGCTCTCCCTTGCTTCAAGCAAATACTCCAACACCAACACAGCAACTCTTCAACTGCTACCCCAGAGCATAGACTGACAGCAGGGTTTGGGCTGAGAGGGAGCTAAGAGCTCATCCAGCCCCAACCACCTGCCATGGGCAGAGACACCTCTTCCCACAGCTCCATCCAACCTGGCCTTGGGCACTGCCAGGGATGGTACAGCCACAACCTCCCTGGGCAACCTGTTCCAGGGCCTCAGTCCCCTCACAGGGAGGGATTTCTGCCTCAGATCTCATCTCAACCTCCCCTCTTGGAGCCTGAACCCAGCCCCCTTGTCCTAGCAGAACCTTGTGGGGTTACCAATGTCCCTCTCTGCCAGCAAAGCTCTGTGGACACCCACGAAGATGAACGTCCACAAAGAGCAGATCAAGACACCAGACATCCAGTGGCTTTTGGGAAGGGCAGTGAGGAATCCTTCTGCATCCAACCCTTTTCCTGTTTGACAGCTTTAAATCCTGAAGACTTCTGCTGCAGCCAAGCTCCAGTTCCTGCAGTGAATCTGTTGCATTTCGTTGGTCCTAAGAAGCCTTTTCCCTGCCACAAAACCCTTTCTAGGAAATAGAGGCGGCAGCAGCTGCACCCAGTTCAAAACCAGGCAGGGACATGATTTTCCTCAAATCTTTGCAAAATTACAGACAACCCCTCTCCTAAAACCTCTGTAGCAGAACTTAAGGTACTGACAGAGATTTCAGGGTACCCAAAACCCATTTGAAAACCTAAATTAACCTTTAAAAGATCAACAGAAACACAGAATGAAGCCAGAATCAACACTTTTAGCGAGCAAGTGCAGCTCTGCATAGGAAAGATTAAGGTTTAGTTGGGTTCTCCAGGAGTTTTCACCTCTCGGATCACAGGATGTGGATGTGAAAATGTGGGTCAGCTCAAAACTGATAAGAAATCCTCTGAAGTTTTAATGCAATAAACCCCCATCAGCAAATTTTAATGCGAGAAACCCCGATACACGAAGCCACTTCCCAACCAGCACAATCCTTCCTGTTTTATACATGAACTTCATTTTTAAAAAAGCGAGGAATCGTTAAAATCAAGCAGTTCACAGGGTGAAATTGAAGTGTTGCTGCCACCTTTGAGTAGAAAACTAATGCTGAAAGGTGAAGAAGCAGCCCTTGAATTTCTCACTCATAAATTAGCAAAAAAGGGGAAACAAAAAGGCTTTTTGTGGAGCTTTCAGCTTCATATGAAGATTTCCAGACGTGAGTCTCACAGCAAATGCAGATGCGGGCGACCTCCGCTCCCAACACCTACAGAGGTGTCAATGAAAATCTCAGAAAAGGGTCTAAATTAGCTGCAGGGAGGAGGAGTTTAATGAGGAAGAACAGTTTGCTCTGCAGCTCTCTCATTAACTAAGTGGGGAAATCACTTCCAGCTCTAGGTGCTCAGAACCACTTGTTCCACCCCACAGTTCCTACCCCTTCCCTCTCCATGGGCCATTGGGGCTCATCCTCTCTCCACACTGAGAAGGGAATCACAGAAAGGCTGAAGTTGGAAAAGACCTTAAAGATATTTCAGCTTCAAATCCCTTGCACAGGCAGGGGCACCTTCATTAGATCAGGTTACTCAGGGCCCCATCCAACCTGGCCCTGAACAGCCTTCAGCCTCACATCCTCATCCTCAACCCAAGAGCTGCCCTTGCAGCCACCACTGAGCCTCTCAGCTCCTGCCCTGCCCAAGGCTGGACTATTCCACAGGTCCAACCTGCCCCAGGACACTGATTCTGAGCCCCAGCAGTTTCTTACTGCAGGGAGGAGGAAGCACTGAGCAGTCCCTGCCCATGGAAACTGGGCTGCAACTGAATGGTCCTGAAGGTTCTTTCCAACCCAACCCATCCTGTGACAGGTGAAACCGTGAAAAACTAGCACAAAGCTCAGCTCTGGGCAGGCAGGACCATGAGCAGTTCAAGTCCACTGCCTTGACATCTTTCCTGTAACCCAGCTTCTATCTAACTGGGGTGTGAGGAAGCTCAAGACTTGAACGTATAGGATTTTAACTCCAAATTGATGTTTAGCACAAAGGTGACATCAGTCCTGATTCCAAGTGACACCTGGACCCCCTTAAATGGAGCAACAGATATGAAGACTCTAGGACTCAGCTGACAATAGCACAAATCAGCACCCATAGCTAGTTATAAATTGAAAGATGTCTGTTCTGCTTGTGCTGAAACCATGGGTGACAGCACTGGGCAATCCCAGACTGGGCTGGGAGCTCAGAGATCACCCAGTGCCAACACTCTACTATGGGCAACGACACCCCTTCCATGACCAGGTTGCCCAGAGCCCCATCCAACCTGCCCTTGGACACTACCAGGGATGGAGCAGCCACAACCTCCCTGAGCAATCTGTTCCAGGGCCACGGCACTCATCTCAATCTCCCCTCTTCCAACTCAAAGCCACTTCCCTTTGCCCTATCACTACAAACTCCTGTGAAAAGCTCTTCCCTAGTTTCTCAGAGCCCTTGTGCAGGTGCTGGAAGCTTCTATAAGGTCTCCTCAGAACATCCGCTTCTCCAGGGTGAATGACCACCACAACAAGCACTGTCCCCAGGAGACCCCCAAAGCACTTCCTGTCCCTCAGCTACTGCACCACCCCCTGACAAAGCAAAAACCCCAACCCCTGGGATTCAAACCCAAATGAGATGTGGGCAGGGTGGAAGGAGCTACTCCTTTATTTTCCAATAGAGATTTTCACTCTTTTGCCTTTTCATTTATTTCCTGAAGATGATCCCAAAGGCCTTTTCCCACCTCAACGACTCTTAAGGTCGCAGACAGAGCTCCAGGCCAGGCTGCCAGCGAGTGGATCCAAACACCCCGCTCACTCGGGGGTCCCTTCCTACTCGCGGAGGCGCAGCCACAAGCCTCGACCCAGCCACCCCCATCAATCACCCCCTCCCCTGTGCCCAGACCACCCGCCAGTATCGGTGGGGTGTGGAGGTCCCGCCCAGTACCCGGGGAAGGAGGGGTGGAAAAGCCGGGGCCGCGCCCGGGGCAGCGATGGCCGCGGCCGCACATGGCCCGAGGCCGCTCCCGCAGCCGGTCCCACCCCCTCCGCCCGGCACCGCGTCCCTATTGGCTGAGAGCAGAGCAAGCCACGCTGTGATTGGCCAGGAGAGGCGCCGGGCGCGAGCAGGGTTCGGTTGCGCTACCATGGCCGTTCGGTTGCGCTTCACGGCGGTTCGGCCTGGCCGGGCGGGGCTTGGGATGAGGGGGGGAGGGGAGCGCCCGGTACCGGTGGCCGGTTCGCGCTGTCCCCGGGCTCTCACCAGGTTCTCGATGGCCGCCTGCTCCAGGAACTTCTGTGCCGCCTCAAGCTCAGAGCGGTCTGCGGAGGGGGGTGGGGAGCGAGGAACCGGCGTCAGTGAGCTGGTTCGCGGGGCCCAACCGCGCCGCCCTCAGCCGCCGCCACCGGCTGACACCGCGGCCGAGACCCCCCACCCACGACCCCAATCCCTCCCGCAGTCCCGTTCCCCACCGGCCACCCGCGGCCTCTCCCCGCCGTCACCGCCGCCCACGCCCTCCTCGGGGCCGGGGCCGCCGCCCCACCGGGCCTAACCCGCTACCCGCCCGCCCTCAGGCCGCCGGCGCCCGCGGCCTACCCGGCGAGACCGTCTTCTCCAGGATGGTGATGAGCTCCATGGCGGCGGCGTGGCGGCTCC
>VXBP01007180.1:28445-82163 GCA_013400115.1 Rhinopomastus cyanomelas | reverse complement strand
GGCGGGGCTTCCGGCGGCGCGCCTGGTGATTGGGCCGCACCGGGAAGGGCGCCCCGGCGGCGCGAGGAGCAAGGCTGGGGTGGGGGGTGCGGTGCGGTGCGGGCGGCCACGTGGGGGCCGCGCGGCGGATGGGCGCGCGCGGGAATCGGGCACCGGACGCGCCTCCGCCCGCAGCGGCTGCGGGGAGTCTTCTCCCGCTGCTCCCCGGAGCCGACTCTGGCGGCAGCCGTGAGGGGCCCTCACCCGTGGCAAAGAGCATCGGGGGCGGGGGAGAAGCGATTGCTGCGGTGCTGCTGGGCCGGGCGTCCCGTCCCGCTGCTGGTAACGTGGGGTCAGCGGTGCAGCGCGGAGACAGGGCAGGAGCCCGGCCCGAGTGTAACTGAAGGGAGGGTAACGGTGATTCCCGGGGCTGCAGCGGGATGGAGTAATCACTAGCTCAGTCCGCGCCGAGCGAACACCGGAGGCCACTGGGGAAAAGGGACGATTAAGCGGGGCCCTGCCCGGTGCTCCTCTCCCATGGGCAAGGCCCCGGGACACGGCGGGAGAGAAGCTCTGCTCCGGGCACGGGCGCGGTGGAGCCGGCTCTGCCCTTTCCAGGCGGTGGCTGCTGCTATTAGTCATCCTTGCAATTGGGATCATGGGAACGGGATGAGCTCCAGCAGCGGGATGGGAGCGAGCGCAGGCGGTTGTGGGCTGGGGAAGGAGGGGAAAGAGGGAAATTCAACTGCCTGCAGCAGGGGGAAAGGCTGGAGACAGGAATGGTTGGGAAATGTTGGGATCATCAGTGACAGCCTGGCCTGGCAGCACCATTCCTGCAGCTGGACACAGCAGTCCAGTTCCCAATGATGGGGGTGATGGACTGGCTGCAAGAAAGGATCAGAAGGGTTCGTTATCAGGGGGGCAGTGAAACCTCAGGGACTTCTGTTTGCAGTTTACAATCAGGTTGAGGTGTGTTTTGAAGTCTGCAGTTCTTCACAGCTCTGTAAGGAACTGGCTTCGAGTGAATGGCTGCTTTCCTTCGCTAGAGAAGAATAAATTAAATCTTGAAGGTGATCAAATCTAATCTGCTTTAGTTATTTTAAACTGATGGAAATAACAGTTACTCATAAAAATCTATTTCTGTGCCCTTTTTGTGGTTGTTACCACTGAATTATTGAGGCTGGAAGAACCCTCTGAGCTCATCCAGCCCAGCCCCGCACCTAACATCACCCTAGCAGCCACACCAGGGCACTAAGGACCACAGCCAGGCTGGCCTTCAACACCTCCAGGGATGGGGATGCCACCACTCCCCTGGGCAGTCCATTCCAGGCTCTGAACACCCTTTCCATGAGGAAGGGCTTCTTAACACCCAACCTAACCCTCCCCTGGCAGCTTCAGGCCCCATGCTCTTGTCCTGGTGCTGGCTGCCTGGGAGAAGAGCCTGACCCCCACCTGACTACAACCTCTCTTCAGGGAGTCGGAGAGTAGGAGAAGGTCCCCCCTGAGTCTCCTCCAGGCTAAACACCCCCAGCTCCCTCAGCCTCTCCTCAGTAGTTATTTCCTGCAGTCCCTTCCCCAGCCTTGTTGCTCCTCTGGATCCACTTCAGCCCCTTGAAGTCTGTCTTCAAGAGAGGGGCCCAGCACTGCCCCCAGCACTCGAGGGGAGGCCCCCCCAGTGCCCAGTACGGGGGGAGAATCGCATCCCTAGAAGCCAAAGCAAGAAAGAAAAGGGAGGTTCTAAAACTGAACGCAACCAAAGCTCTTGGAAATCAGCCCCTCTGAGCAAGGATGACCAGGTGAGTGTCTCCTCCTGAAAGATGAGACAGAGCGGAGGGAACTCCATCGTCCTACCCCTGCAGTTCAGGGGCACAGAAATGCTGAGTGTGAAGCAGCCCTTTGAGAATCATTAGGGTTGGAAAAGCCCTTCAAGATCATCCAGTCCAACCCTGCAGCCCCCAAACACTAACCCAGCTCCTCAAACTGCCCAGCTGTTGAACCCTTCCACGGATGGTGCCTCCACCCCTTCCCTGGGCAGCCCATCTCTCAGGTCAGCAGCTCTGCAGCATTTCTCTCCCAGCTGCTGTGAAAGCAGAAGCTCGGAGAAGCTCTGTGGATGCTGAACATCCCTTTGTGGCAGTGAGGAGCTGAGCAGCACATCCAGCTCAACTTCAGAGGGACTGGGACAGGCTGGAGAGCTGGGTAGGGAGAGACTAAATGAACTGGAACCAGGGCAATGTAGAATCTGGTGTCTGGGCAAGAACAACCCCAGGTACCAGTATAAGGGAGGGACCGACACGTTGGAGAGTAGTGTAGGAGAAAGGGACCTGGTGGCCAGCATGGCTAGGAGCCAGCAATGGGCCTTTGTGGCCAAGAAGGCCAGTGGCATCCTTGGGTGGATCAGAAGAGGGGTGGATCAGAAGAGGGATGGTTAGTAGATGGAGAGAGGTTCTTCTCTCCCTCTACTCTGCCCTGGTGAGACAACATCAGGAATCTTGTGTCCAGTTGTGGGCCCCTCAGTTCCAGAAGGACACAGAGCTGCTGGAGAGAGCCCAGTGCAGAGCCACAGGGATGATGGAGGGAGGGGAGCATCTCCCTGATGGGGAAAGGCTGAGGGAGCTGGGGCTGTTGAGCTGGGAGAAAAGGAGACTGAGGTGGGGATCTCATGAATGAAAAGAGCAGGTGTCAAGATGGAGCACGGCTCTGCTCAGTGACATCTAATGACAGGACAAGGGGCAGTGGGTATGAGCTGAAACACAGGAGGTTCCACATCAATGTCAGAAGGAAGTTCTTCCCCGTGAGGGTAACAGAGCACCAGAAGATGCTGCCCAGGGTGTTTGTGGAGTCCCCTTGTGTGGAGACGTTTCGAACCCACCTGGACATGTTCCTGTGTGACTGGATCTAGGGGATCCTGCTGTGGTGGGTGGATTGGACTGGGTGATCTTTCTAGGTCCCTTCCAACCCCTAACGCTCTGTGACTCTCCTGCAGGACCAGTATCTAGGTCTGAGCCCCAGAGTACAGCTCTGTCCCTGAAACCTTAGTTTCTGGAGGGGAGCAGTGAAGCTCCTCTGTGCTGCGTGGCTGTGGGCGAGTCCCAGCAAGGAATGAAACTGGTTCTCAGGGGCCACCACCTGTTTTGCTCTAGAGAACACGACTTCCCCTGGGCAACAGCTTGTGTCTAGTGGGGGGAAAGCAGGACAGGATGCCATGGAGTTAGGATGGCGCAAGGCTGCTTCTCCTCACCTTCTAGCTGGAGGAACGTGCCTGGGCTGATGGGAGGAGCGGGGTGCTGCTGCCAGACTTGAGAAGGTTGTTGAAGGAGCCTCAAACAGGAACAAAACAAACAATCCAACACCTGCCTGACATTTTTTACTCCCAGTGAAAATCCCCTGCTTCTCAGAACAGGTCTGAAACAAAGCGGTGCTGTTGCTTTGTTTGGACTTGAGGGTGTTGAAGGTCTTCTGCAGCCAGAATGACCCTGTGATTCTGCGATTGATTCTTGACGTGGAGCTGCAGGATGCCTGCTCCTTCTTGCTTTTATTTGTGATAACAGCCGGCTGAACAGGAGCCAGCAGGTTGCCCAGGCGGCCCCGAAGGTTGGGCCAGAGGAGCAATGAGGCTGGAGAAGGGACTGGAGGGAAAGGCTGATGAGGAGAGGCTGAGGGAGCTGGGGGTGTTTAGCCTGGAGGAGACTCATCAGGGACCTTCTGCCTCCCTACAACTCCCTGAAGTGAGGTCATAGTCAGCTGGAGGTCGGGCTCTTCTCCCAGGCAACCAGCACCAGGACAAGAGGGCAGGGTCTGAAGGTGCCAGGGGAGGGTTAGGTTGGGTGTTAGGAAGCCCTTCCTGATGGAAAGGATAATCAGAGCCTGGAATGGACTGCCCAGGGGAGTGGTGGCATCCCCATCCCTGGAGGTGTTGAAGGCCAGCCTGGCTGTGGTCCTTAGTGCCCTGATCTGGCCCCGAGGTGATGTTAGGTGCTGGGCTGGATGCCAACAATCCCCCAGCCACGGTCCCATGTCCTCCATGACCCCAACAATCCCCCAGCCATGGTACTTTGTCCTCCACGACCCCAGCAATCCCCCAGCCATGGTCCTGCGTCCTCCATGACTCCAGCAATCCCCCAGCCATAGTCCCATGTCCTCCTTGACCCCAACAATCCCCCAGCCATGGTCCTGTGTCCTCCATGACTCCAGCAATCCCCCAGCCATGGTCCTGTGTTTTCCATGATCCCAACAACCTGCAGCATGGAATCATTTCAGAAATGATTCTAAAACTCCCAGGAAGTTAAGGGAGCATCAACAGGTGCCTGCAAGAAGTTCAATCATTAAGAAAATCCTCCTGTTCCAGACATGGAAGGAGACTTTCACCCCAGTGCTTTCCTGAGTGTCATCGCTCCATCCCCCTGACACATCCAGGGAGGGCTCTCTCATCACCAGACAGGGGTTCGAGAGACACAGAGGCTTAGTGCTTTTATTTCCATTATAAAGAGGGTTTGGCCACGTTCCTGTGCGACTGGAACTAGTGGATCCTGCTCTGGCAGGGGGATTGGACTGGATGATCTTTTGAGGTCCCTTCCGATCCCTAACGTTTTGGGACTCTGTGGATAAAGGGCTCCACTGTCACCTCGATAGTTTAGGGCTTTATCTGAGATGTGGAAACCAGTGGAACGGCCTGAGAGGGAAGAAGCTGCTCTAGGAGAACCTGCTGAAGCAGGAGGGTTGAACGAGATCATCTCCAGAGGGTCCCTTCCAACCACTCTGCTACATCGGGGTGTCACTGAGGTTTCTTCAGACCTGTTTAAGCTGAACAGACTGAGTGGAGACCCTGTTAGAAACCACCCTTCTGGAATCCCTGGCTTGTGCTGGGGCACTGCACCCCCAGACTGCTTGTGGGGTGTCTCCTCACTCACCCTTGTGCCATGGGCTGGGCTGGATGAGCTCAGAGGGCGATTTCAGCCTCCATCACTCCGTGATGCTGTGAAGGCAAGCAAAGAACGAGTGAGCAACCAGACTATGTGGGACTTTGAGTCCACAAACTTTCCTCACCCCCAGTAACTCTTGCTGGTCCTGACCCTCTCCTGAGCAGCGACTTAGCAAAAAAAACCCAACGACCCCCCTCATTTTCAGTGGCCAAACTCCAAACTTAACTGTCACAGAGGATTCAAACGGACTCTCTTTGAATGCAGGAGAGCAGGACTGGTCGGTCTGCAGAGACCATTCAGTTTGCTCAGTGACCACAAGCTTGTTATTTCTGTCCCTCTCTCCTTGCGTGCTGTTTGCATTGCTGAACGTCCAAACAAGCCCACCTCAACTTGCAGCTGCAGGACTTTGCATTTCACCCATCAGCAGCCCCGCTGGGATCATGGTTTTGCCTGTTATTTTGTCGATGTGCAAGAAGCAGAAGAGAAACCAGCTTACTCTTCCGAAACGGCGCTGGCTCTGCAGTGCTGACGGCAGGAGAACGCAGCAGGCAGGTTCACAGATCAAAGTCAGGACAAGCACGATGCCCCTTTCACTCGTGTTTCTGAGCACAAGGTCACAGTGGCCCCAGAGACACTGTCCCAGTGCTACTGCACCTCCAGCATCAGCCAGCCCCTGGCTCTGTGTGGTTGGTGCTGGGACCATCAGTCCTTCCACTTTCCGGGTGTCTGAACACAAATCATGGAAGCACAAGCTGGCTCAGGGTTGAAGGCACCTCACAGCTCATCTACTGTGAGCGATGGTGCAACCTTGGTTGTTCAAGGTCTCATCCAACCTGGCCTTGAGCACCTCCAGGGAGGGGGCAGCCACAGTATCTCTGAGCAATCAATTCCAGAGTTTCTCCACCCTTGCACTGAAGAACTTCTCCCTCAGATCTAGTCTGAACCTCCTCTCCTTCAGTTTCAAACCACTTCCCTTTGTCCTGTTGCTGGATCCCCTTGGGAAGAGGCCCTTCATCATTCTCTACCTTCCACTCTGTCCTGGTTAGTTCTGCACTGTTTGGCTGTAACTCACATCCAGATCCAGAGAACCACAGAACATTGGGGAGTGGATGTGACCTCAAAGACCATCCAGTCCAANGGTTGGGGGGGGATTCTGTTTGTTTGTCTGGGTTTGGTTGGTTGTTGCTTTTCTTTAAACAATAGCACAAAAATGTTTCAAGGGGAAGCAGTCTTGACAGTTAGTCTGATGACCTTCTGAAACACAGTTAAAGCCACAGCAAATAGGAGTTCCCGTTAAAAGAAAATAAGAGAGAGCTGGAAGCTCCAACCTTTGTGTGAGGGAAGGGGAGGAGAGGGGGGTTGTGGCTGGTTAGTAGAACCACGCTGCTTCGCGGAGTAAATGATGGCACACAGCTCAGACTTCGTCATCATCCAGTCATTCCTAATTTAAGGCTTCGGAATCAAATGACCACCAACGTCACAGAAAGGAACGAAAAAGCTAGTTGTTGCTACGGCCGTGAGGAGGAGATCGAACGAGCTGGATCTTTCCCATAAGAGAACGGCCCCTACCAGGCGCCGGGAGAAACCAGTTGCACGGAGCCATCTCGATTGGGGGGTGATTTGGGAAGGACAAAAAGAAAAGCAACCCCTGAAAGAATAAAACTGCATGAATCTTTCTCTTCTTTAATGTGGCTACCAAAGGTGTTTCCTTACAATGCCGTTATCTCTAAGAAGGACATCAGCAAGTGGAACCGAGGAGAAGAACCGAAGAGCAACAGAACATGTTTTCTTTTCGCCGAGAGGTAACACAAGAGGGAGGGAACCTACTAACCTTGGANGAGCGTTACAGGTGTCCCTGGGAGGAGAAGGTGAGTCTGGTGCCTTCTGTTGTTGCTTTGAGCTGCCCTAGGAGCTGCCTCCCTGGTTCTGGCTGTGCCCTGGCTGTGCCCTGGCTGGCGTGGGTCACCCCACCTCACGCTGGCTGGTTTGGGTCGCCCCAGCTTTTTTTTCCAACTCCAACAATCAAACCTGAACCGTGAAACCCGTGGCAGAGGCACGTTGTTGTGGAACCTCCTGTGCACCAGCTCGCACCCGCTGCCCTTGGTCCTGTCACTGGGTGCCCCTGAGCAGAACCTCACAAGACCCACTCACGATCGGCTCCGTTTGTACTCACTCAGCTGCTCTAAGACCTGTCACTGACAGCAGAACAGAGCGGGAGGTGGGGGACGAGTTTCCTCAGGGCTGCCAAAGATGCCACCGCCACCAGCACCAGCACGGGAACTCTCCATCCTTCCCTCAGGGCTTTCGATCCTTTGAGAGCAGCCCTGCTGCTGAGGCTTCAAACAGAAGACAGGATGAGGAGGTGAATTTCACATTGACATTTTTATTAACGCCAACTGTTTGAANAGGCGCCGGGAGAAACCAGTTGCACGGAGCCATCTCGATTGGGGGGTGATTTGGGAAGGACAAAAAGAAAAGCAACCCCTGAAAGAATAAAACTGCATGAATCTTTCTCTTCTTTAATGTGGCTACCAAAGGTGTTTCCTTACAATGCCGTTATCTCTAAGAAGGACATCAGCAAGTGGAACCGAGGAGAAGAACCGAAGAGCAACAGAACATGTTTTCTTTTCGCCGAGAGGTAACACAAGAGGGAGGGAACCTACTAACCTTGGACTGGGGTTGGTCTGAGGGATGGGGGGTAAGGGGGGTGTTGCAGGAACATCTCCCCAGAACCTTGCACTGTGAATGATGCACAGACCCTATGTTTCACCAGCTACCTGCCTTTCCCAGCGACCTGTTCCAACGCAGCAGCAGCAGCGCTCAGAAGGCATCCAACCCATTCCTGCCCCGGGACTTGCTCCACAAAACAACCACTGACCTCGACACTGCCGGCTTCCTTTTCACTTGGGGTTTGGTGTTTTTGTTTTGATGGGAGGGTGTAAAAAACAGAACATCTGTTGATAAGAGTGTCAGGATGGGGGGTGTTAAATATTGTGACCACTGACAAGGCTCGAGGAAGTTTCACAGTTTTGTTATGCTCTAGTTTATTACTATTGTATTTACAGATCTCTTTCTCTTTCTCTCTCTCTCTCTCTTTTCATGATGTTTCGGGTTTGTTTTGGTTGGGTTTGGGGTTTGGTTTTTTTTTTTCTGAGCTGAATTGCTGATAATTTGAACACAATTTCAATCTGGAGTGTGAGCAGGAACCAGTTAACTACATTCATTGTCCAATCCCCAACGGTTTGAGAAAAAGACTCCAAATTCTTGGCATATGAATCGGCTGTTGGGTAGCTCCTCCCTCTCCCCATGAGGCGGCAGCAGGACTGCGGCAGCGGCGGCATGCACGCATTCACACCATGGCCGGCGGGGCCTTGCGCTGCAGGAAGTACTGGTGGATGTTCTCGGCGTCCCGCTTCAGCCAGGCTGCGTTCAGCAGGATGTTTTCGCAGCACTGCTGGACAGTGCGCTCTGCCGACGGGGCTGGGTGGCTCTCAAAGAAGGCCTGTGTGGAAAAAGAAACAAGCACACACAGAGCTGCCTGTAAGGGGGCAAAAACCAGGTGGAGGAGAGCAAGTTGTGTTT
Organism: Rhinopomastus cyanomelas; assembly: GCA_013400115.1. NCBI lineage: Eukaryota > Metazoa > Chordata > Aves > Bucerotiformes > Rhinopomastidae > Rhinopomastus > Rhinopomastus cyanomelas. The sequence goes on along the minus strand of VXBP01007180.1, from coordinate 73,680 downwards.
CTCAAGTCAACAGAACCCCTGGGTTATCGATGACTTGGGGGAGTTCACAGAATCACAGAACATCAGGGATTGGAAGGGACCTCAAAAGGTCATCCAGTCCCATCCCTCTGCCACAGAAGGATGCCGTAGATCCAGTCGCACAGGAACATATCAAGAGGTAGGTTTTAGATGTCTCCAGAGAAAGAGACTCCACAACCCCCTGGGCAGCCCCTTCCAGGGCTCTGTCACACTCACTGGGAAGATGGTCCTTCTCACACTGATGTGGAACCTCCTCTGTTCCAGCTCACACCCAGTGCCCCATGTCCTATCACTGGATGCCCCTGAGCAGAGCCTGTATCACAGTAATGATAAGGCTGGAAAAGACCTTAAAGATCACCCTGGCTCCATCCTCCTGACACTCACACTCTACATATTTATCAGCATTAATGAGCTCACCCCTCAGTCTCCTTTACTCCAAGCTCAGTCTCCTTTTTTCCAAGCTAAAGAGACCCAGCTCCCTCAGCCTTTCCTCATCAGGGAGATGTTCCACTCCCTTCGTCGTCTTTGTGGCTTTGTGCTGGACTCTTTCCAGCAGTTTTGTGTCCTTTTTGAACCAAGTGGCCCAGAAATGGACACAATTACGGCCTCTGTCTGACTACAGCTCATGCTACAGGCTCCCACTGGCTCTGAAATATTCACAGGTGAGGTTCCACGTTGGGGAACAGCCAAACGCCGCGGTTTCTCTGCTGAAGAAAAGCCCTGATTTCTACAAGCTGGCCCTGACACCACCTCCTGTCCCATCCTGTCCTTCAAGAAAGAAATTCAGTCCCTCTCTGCCGAGCAGCAAATCAAACGGGTATTTCTGGATACTTGGAAGAAGACACTACGGGAAGCCAAAGGCCATTTTGCAAAAGCATTTGGCTAATGGATCGGATTTCTCAACCTTCTAGCCAGGCCCCTTTCCAAGCTGCATAATGACCTCGAAGCACCAGCAGCACTCGAGGGCTTCTGAATAGTCTCACATTTCCTCCTCCAGAATCAACAGCATCGATCCCCTCCCTGCGAGAAGCGGCACCAGGGATGGCTGCGGTGACTCTGCACTTTATGATCAGTTAAAGGGGAGAGCAAGCTGGCCCAGCTGGGAGGCCCCTGTGTCTTCATCCAGACAGGCTGCTCCCAGGAGCTGGCAGATCACCTCGCACTAGCAGCCACTACAAGGTGACACCGAGACCCAGACAGCGCCGCAGCTCAAGGCTACAGGTACCGTTTGCAGGAAGGTCTCTTGGGAAGGAGTGGTTTAGCTATGGGTTGGATGACTGTTGCCCCTTTTGTTGTGGGAAATGCTTTTGTGGTCAGTAAGAAATCACCAACCAACCACAGCGCAAGATTCCTCTGTAAAATCACTTTCTGCTGCTGGAGTTTTGTTAAGAGATCCACTAGTTGATGAAAAACAGGACAGACAGAGCTCCCAGCTCAGTTGGTCTCTGAAATAAGGATTCCTCCAGAGCACTAACAGGAAAAGTGCTGATTGAGGGCCATGTTTAAAGCTTTTTCTTCCTAGAGGACTCCCTGTAAAGGAGTGAACGACAAACCTACACCCCCAGGACTCTACTGAGACCAGAGCTACAATCACAAACCAGAATGATGAGTCCAGTAACAGAATCACCACCTTGAGCAGCGACTTCAATAGAAACTCTGCAAACACCTCCACCTGCCTGTGCCACAGCCCTGCTCTCCGTGCAAAGCACAAGTGACCACGTAAAACCGAGACTACAGGGCAGGATTTAGCCAGCTGGTTGGCTTCTGGCAAATCTCAACCCCCCTGCTACAGTCTGTGCTGGATTTTCTGTCACAGAGAAGGGTATCACCAGGTGTGATGGGTTGGAAGGGACCTTGAGAGATCTAAGTTTCTGTTTCTTACCTTAACTTCCGCGGCCATTTTATCGTTTGCAAATCCATCCACTGTTAGCTGGAGGAGGAGAGATAGAAATACTGATCAAGGTGAAGGGCTTAACACTTCAAGCCTAATGGTTTAGGCTGGGTTAGGTGAGTGAAGAGGACTTTTCTGGTGGCTCCACCTACCTTTATTAGTCTGGATATTAAGAATCCACCTTGGTAACGATTATAGAGTTCCTCCCAATTGTCCCTTACAAATTTCCAAGCAGCTTTTCTCCCCTGCTTGCTGCCTCCAGCTACTCCGCCGATAACAGATACCGTGTCCTGGGGACGTACCTCTTCCTGGAGAGGAAAATGTGCACAAAAGACTGTTTCAACCAGTAACAACCTGTTGGCTGTTTGCATTTCTATGCCAGAGCTGTCCGCAGTGGTTTCCCCTCGCTAACCCCAAATTCTGAGATCACAGAATCACAGGATATCAGAGGTTGGAAGGGATCTGCAGAGATCATCCAGTCCAGCGTCAATGCCAGAGTAGGATCCCATAGGACAGGTCACACAGGAACATCCAGGAGGGGTTAGGAGGTCTCCAGAGCAGGAGACTCCACAACCTCTCTGGGCAGCATGTTCCAAGGCTCTGTCTTCCTCACAGGAAAGAAGCTTCCTCACATATTGATGTGCAACCTTGTATGTTCAAGTTTCACAGAACATTGGAAAGGACCTTGCAAGATCTAGTCCAATTCCCCTGCCAGAGCCAGACCACCTAGACAAAGTCACACAGGAACATATCCAGGTGGGCTTTAAATCCCCATTACTCCTTTTCCTATTACTGGGCACCACAGAAGAGAGACTGGCTCCTTCCTCTTGACCTCCACCCCTCAGATATTTACTGACATTAGTGAGATCCCTCTCAGTCTTCTCTTCTCCAGACTAAACAGACCCCGTTCTCTCAGCCTTTCTTCGTAGGGGAGATGCTCAAGTCCCTTCATCATCCTCACAGCTCCCCACTGAACTCTAGTAGATCCCTGTCCCTTCTGAACTGGGGAGCCCAGAGAAACAAGGACTTAATAGCTCAGACTGTTCCTCCTAGTGTAATCCATTTGCACGAGGCGAAGGAAGCAGCAGCTTCTCCCAGTAACTTACTGAAAGTGCAAAGGTGAGAACTTTTTGAATCAGTTCTGGCTGAGAGATGGCTCCAAGAACTCGTTCGATTCGGTTCTTCTCCTCCTGCATGTCTGCTTGCTTGTGCAGCTTCAAAGCCAAAAGGGAATCACGTTAGCACGCTGGTATTAAACACCGAGCTCGCACCCAGCACCAATGAACCTTCTCCACGCGCTGGTTTTGTCCTCGAGCCTAACAGGTGACAAGCTGAGCTCTGAATCACCCTGCAGCCACCCACATCCTGGAGATCTTACCTTTATTAATACCCTGCTCTTCCCCACTGTTTATACAAGGTCAAGTAGGACTGTCCCTCCGAGCTATGCAAACGCAGCCCCAAATGAGGTGCAAGATGCCACTAGGTGGCAATTTCTCACTGTGCACGGGCTGCATGAGCCCGAGAATGAAGCCCCAGTGTTGATATCATCTGTAAAACTTCAGGCTGAGCCTGTGTGCAGCTAAACTGCACCTCAGAGGGGCCTGTAGGGTGGAACATCGAGCTGTTTACAGCAGCGTTACCGAAGAGTGCACTCACCTTCAGCATAGTGTCTAAGGTAGTGCTGTCGCCGTGCTTCAGAACGGTGACGTAGACCTGAGACAGAGCACACACAGGGATTGGCAGGTCAAACCCACTTGTGGAGATGGTTAACAAGCAGCTTCTACTTATTAGGGTCACATTTCAGCCAAGGGAACAGATCTGGGAGAGACTGGCCCTGACCTCTTCTATGTTTTAAGGCTGGATTTTCAAGGTGCATCAGTTCCTTTACCTGTTCCTCACAGAATCACAGAATGTTAGGGGTTGCAAGAGATCTCTGAAGATCAAAGTCTCATAATTTCATCAAAACATCAGAATAATAAGTCTTTGCAGCACCCAAGACCTGGCTGGAAGTGGCTGACATCACCCAGTGCAGATCCACCACAGCCACTCTGTGCTCTACAGGGCCAAGCCCACACCCACAGAGCTACTCCTACATCCTTGCAGTTGAGCCCAGGGATTTCAAAGCCAGATGAGGGCAACTGGTCACAGACTGATGGATGTACACAGGGAGAAGTCAGCTCAGGTTCAGCAGTGCCCTTAAACAGTCCTCAAAAACCACACAGCACCAAATCCATGGACCAAAGGCAGTCAGTGGGGGTACACCTGAGCTTATTAGTAAGGGGGATGGGACTAGATGATCTTTCAAGGTCCCTTCCAGTCCCTAATGTTCTGTGATTCTGTGAAGCATAAGCCTTGGCCATGACAGATTAGCCTCACTGGACTCAAGAAACACTGGGATGTTTGTACCATGCTCCCCAGTATCACTTTCCTCATAACCAGACTCATCCAAGCTCCACCACCTCCGCCAAAACCAGCTGGTCTCAAACCTTGACACTGGCTCCTGCTACCTTCCCTGTTCTTGGAAATACAAGAGTTTAATGGTTCTGGGACAGTCTCGTGGGAACCAAAATGCACAATAACCTACAGGACTCCTCAGATCCGCTGACAGAATATGCTTTCCTTCCACGTGGTCCTTAAACCGGCGTCGGGCTTCTTCTAACGTTGCCTTGTGGCCAGCTTTTCCTAGTTTGCCCAAGACCAGACCTCTCAGAAGGGCATCTAGATGACCTGGTGGGTAGGAGGAAACAAATGATTATTGAGAGACGCAGCTCAGCAGGTTGGGAGGAAGAACACTGGAGGGCACAGCTGGAGAACAATTCAGCCTCATGGCTGAGGAGATCTAAAGATCTGGATGGTTTTTCACCCTCCTTGGTGCCAACTGGAGAGTATATTGACTTTTTTTAAGGCAAGAGGTTGAAGAATAGATGATTCCATGATTGCATCCCAATCAGACAGGCTGTGCCTGTGACCTGAGCTCAGGCAGCAGGAACATTAAGCGTCTGCAGCTCTAACAGGACTGACTAGGCCAAGCAAACACCACGTACAGGGCTGTCCGTCTCGGTGGGCTAACGAGTCTCACACAGTCCAACAGACACAAAGCTAAAGCAGAGAGTTTTTAATCAGACAGTGAGCAGGCAGGGAGAAGGCTGAACTGTTTTCACCTGTGCCTGGTAACAGAAGGTTGTTCTGGGGTTCTGTGTTGATCCGAAGCATAAAAATAGCCCTGACTGCCAACCTCAGGCTCCTCTTCCTCCCTTCTCTCCCCTCTCCCTAAATCTCGATGGCTTATTCACACGAGTCTGCCAAAACCACTCTGGATTTCACAGTGTTAAGTTTCCTACCCTCTCCAGGTTTGGGGTCCCATCCCAGTCTCTCCCCTATTGGTGAAAACACATCTTTCACGAACACCTGGATTTCCTCATAGAAGTCTGTGTGGGACAAGAGAGTTGAGAGAATCCCCAGGTTACAGCTGAGGTCGCTCCACACAGTATAATTGGGCTCATTCACAAAAGCTTCCATGACTTTTAGAACCTCTACAGTGCTAATGATTCCAGCTCGAGCCTGGGAGAGGAAAAGACACAGATTAATCTTCTTTCCAAACAGAATTCAAGACGTTTCACAGCAAATCAACAGCATTTTACAGCCCTCCCTGCTCTGGCTGCACAGCCTTCTGTAGAAACCCTTTATTTTCCACGTTGTGGGGTTCTGCTTGAGGCAACACTAGCTCAGAGAAGCACCTCAGAGGTCTGCTCAGGGCACAACACGCTTTTTACACAGAGGGAAGCACCTCACGAGGAGACTATGTAATTCTAAGCACATTTTGCAAACAACCAACAGACAAGGAGATTAAAATGACTGAACAAAACTGCAGCGACGCTGGCAAGAACCAGCAGCATCCCCCACTCTGCCAAGTTATTCTCAGCCAGCTACCGCTCCCATCACTTATTTTAACTGACAACTGCTAAAGATGTAGGGATCTCATCTTTGAAGTGAAAATTTAATTCCATTTATTTCATTTATCTCATTAAATCAAGAGGGTAGAACTGCAGAAGTCATTTCTGCTTCCTGCTTCCCAAGAGTTGAAGCCCAAGCAGCACTGCTCTCGCCAGGAAAACTTTGTACTAACTGCTCCACAGCCTCACAAAACCAGCTCTGAGCTTAGAGCAGTCAGCAACAGCGACTGTTGTAGCAGGGGTGGGTATCTCCAATGAGAGCTGCTCAGGTTTTTGTTAAGCTGGAACCAGAGCACTAACGTATGGGACTGGAAAAGAGGGGAAGATCAATTCTTATTATCTACCCTACGAGGGGAACAGTAACAGAGGAGATCCTACACAACAACAAGGTCTCTACAAGTGGGATTTGCTTGATTATTATTGCTGCTTCTCATTAGTTTTGCAGGATTTGGGACTCGGGCTGCAGTTTCAAGGCCCTTTGATGAAGCCAGGACAAGTCACAGGCTTTGAAGCTAGAGGGGCAGGGCACCAAACCCGTGTTTTTAAGAGCTCACATACACTTGGTGGCCAGCAGGAGTAACCAAGTAGTATGTGAAATGCAGGTGACAGTCACCTGTTGCTGTTCAGAGCCAGCAACACCTGCTCTGGGGGTTATTCCTGGCTTTTAAACAGCACGAAGGCACAACAGCCACCTCCACCAGAGGAGGACAGTTACAAGCCCAACTGAATAAGCACACAGAGCACTTGATAAAACCATTGAGGGGACCACTAAAAAGTTCCTTATTCCAGTGAATTAAAAAGAAAGCAAGTTCTCAAAACATTTCTGTTAAAACCCTCTAACACCCCCCCACAGAGCACAGCACGACAGGAGCTACACACAGGGCTCCCCACGCTGCCACAGGGATTCAGCCTTACAACACAAGTCAGAACTTGTCCAGCTAATGAGTAGCTGGATGGATGCAGTAATCCCACAGGCACTTCTCCTCCAGAAGCAGAGTTGGACTCCAGACACCAATTTCTGCAGTTACTGTAGCTCTCAGTACTAGGCAGAGCAGCAAAGGGTTGCTTACCAGAGAGAAAAGATCGTTCTGCAGGCCAAGCCTGTCCACGGGGGGTAGGGAGAGGTCTTTGATGGCTGGTATTAAACTCTCCAGCATGTCAGGGCTGTACTGAGTACGGTAAAACCCTACTGTGCCGAGGTTTAACTGCAAAGTATCAAGAGAGTCAAAAAATTACCAGTGAGGAACAAATAACAAAGTGAGGTTTCTTGTTAGGATCACTAGAAACTTCTGGAAGCTTTACAGGGAAGCCAATACTCAGCAGCAGCACTGAGAGACCCCTCTGTAAGAAACACAAGATCACAATAGGAAAAATACAAAAGCTAAGTGGAAAATGAAATGCACGTGACAAATCTAGGGCCAGGAACATGTTCTGTTCCTGTTAAGGACTCACTTTCACCCACTGGTCCGGTTTGGTGTCTTTCAAAACCAAGGTGAGCTCTGGTTTGTCCATCAGTATCTGCATTTTGGCACTGGTGGGGTCATCGCTCGTACAAATACTTATGGGGACCATCCACATGGGGAAATCCTCCCCTGGAAGGAGAAGAAACAGCACAAAGGGAAAAACAGTAGGTAAAACACCCTGAGAAACTCTGATGATGAATCACAGAATTCTGTGATGAATCTAGCACAGAATAGAGTCCAACCATCTACTCTATCTTACAAATCCACCCCTAAACCACATCCCTCAACACCTCATCCAAACCATCTTTAAACACATCCAGGGATGGCAACTCAACCACCTCCCTGGGAAGCCCATTCCAGTCCCTGACCACCCCTCCTGTGAAAACATTCTTCCCAATGTCAAGTCTAACCCTCCCCTGTTGTAACTTGGACCCCTTCCCTCTTCTTCCATCACTTGTGAGAAGAGACCAGCACCAACCTCTCCACAAGGTCTTTTCAGGTAGTTGTAGAGAGTGATGAGGTCTCCTCTCAGCCTCCTCTTCTTCAAACTAAAGAGCCCCAGTTCTTTCAGTCTCTCCTCATAAGATTTATTCTCCAGGCCCTTCACCAGCTTCGTTGCCTTCCTCTGCACCTGCTCCAGCACCTCCACATCTCTTGTACTGAGGTGCCCAAAACTGGACACCCTCCTCAAGATGTGGCCTCACCAGTGCTGAATACAGAGGGACAATAACCTCCCTACTTCTGCTTCCTGAAGGAAGTTTCAGCAGCAGTTGAAAGCAAAGCTACTTGAATTTCAATCTACAACAGCAACAAATCTGAAGGCAAACTGCACTTCTAGGGTTGAAAACCCAAGAATCTCTAAATCACCTTTTCAAGCCAAACGTTTTTATTTCTATAAACATGGAAGCTGGGTGGGACCTGAGGCTTCAGACAGACCCGGCTTCCACCAGCATCTTTATTTCAGCACCACTGTGAAACCAGCAATTCCAGAGCTCCTCAGGTGGCAGCACTGGCTTCGAACTGGACATCGGAAGCATCTTGGAAGGAAAACTGAACCAAGGAGTGTGAGGAACGTGTTCTCCACACCAGGAAGGCGTGGAACACCCACATGTTTGAGTGATCACCCTTAGATGTTTTGTAGAGTTGTCACAGCTACTTGAACACCTGAACCCAGGCAGAGCACCCGCCTGGCTCTGCAGGTGCTGCTTCACCTCTCAAAAACCAACCAGGGCCCTGCTGCTGCTCTCCACACTCATCTTACCAGTATATGGTCCACTGGCACAGAATTTCTTCTGGACTAACTTCAACACTTTGTCATCTTCTTGCTGAGAAGAAAAACAAGGAAAATGAAAAAGAGAGGGGAAAGGAGTGATTACAACATCTACTTCTCAGCTTCTGTAGAGCACAGTGAGTTCATGTGCTCTGTGCATCACAGCAACTCATGTTCTCCTGCAGAACTACCTCAGGGATCGTTCTGGTGTGGTACCCACTGCTAAAACACACATGGCCCTCGTTCTCACTCGAACTGCTGTCTGACTTCAGCTTCCAGCCAGTGAATCCTCACTCACCCTGCAATCTTGTAGAATAAGCACAATCCAACTGGAATGAGAAGCAGAACGTGTGGGCAAGGGGAGTGAAGGCAGATAGTCCCTCCCCCTGCTGTACACGTGTCACACACACAGAGCAAACGGGCTCTGTCAGCAAACTCCCAGCACATGGTGGAGAGCTCCTGTGGAGTAACTGCACGTCGCTTGTGCTGGGTGCCTGGGGCCAGCTGAGCTTCCCCTCCCTTCAGAAACTGAGCTGTCACTAACCCAACCCACTGTCCTGCCTCCTGATCGATGGGAATCTTTCGAATCACTGGCTGCTCATGAATCTGATCCTAGAACACAGCTCAGGGCAGGGCTTTTGAGCTGATGTATTGGGAAACACCTGGTTCCAGTTACCTGTTCGACTTCCACATAAATGAGTGGAAATCCCATCTGTTTGGTCCATGTGTTCATCACAGCAGCAATAGGTTTCCCACTAGCTTTTTCCAGGCTGTCCCAGAGATCCTCTGCAGAAGAAAAGTTTGAGTAAGGCCTCCTGGAGTCAGGACATGTCAGATCCTATTTAAGGACACATGGGGAGTCTTAAGGGTGGAGGGATGCATCATCCTTTGGTGTTTTGGGTTGTGTTTGTATTGAAATTGTAAAGGAAACAGTTTAAAGCATTCATGGGGGAGAAAGAGAAATCATCTTCATTACTCTAAAAATGCAGTCACCACACACTGTGGTAGAGAGAAAAACATGAGTGACAGCTTCCCCTCTCTGATTCCAAACTTTAAGACCATAGAATCCGAGAGTCATGTCAGGGGTTGGAAGTGACCTCTAGAGATCATTTAGTCCAACCCTCCTGCCAGAGCAAGATCCCCTGGATCAGGTCACACAGGAACATCCAGGGGGAGTTTGAAAGTCTCCAGAGCAGGAGACTCCACAACCTCTCTGGGGAGCCTGTTCTAGCGCTCTGTCACCCCCACAGGGATCAAGTTTTTCTTGATGTTACCATGGAACCTCCTCTGCTCCAGCTTGTCCTGTCACTGGTCACCTCTGAGAAGACCCTGGTTCCACTGTCCTGACACCCACCCTTTCCATAGTTAACATCAATGGGGTCACCCCTTATAGTCTCCTCTTCTCCAGCTAAAAGAGACCCAGCTCCCTCAAGCCTTTCCTCATCAGGGAGATACTCCACTCCCTTCATCATCCCTGTAGGTCTGTGTTGGGCCTTTTCCAGCAGCTCCCTGTCCTTCTGGAAGGGAGGGTAAAAGATCCAACTCAGACCACACAGCCTGTTTCTGGCTGACAGAGCGTGCACGTCCCACATTTACAGCCGAAACACAGGAAAGGTTTAAGTAAAGGAAGCTCTGTGAGATGTTAGAGAGGACTTTGGACTGTTTACTCACACACAATCAATACTGCAAAAGGCAGCTCAGCAAACCAACACAGCCCATTTCTAAATGAGATTAAACAGGCAGATGTGGTTATCAGCAGTGCATGCAGCCCTTTTGGAATGACCCTCAGGTACTGCTGAGGGAGAACACCCCCGAGGATGCTGAACGCTGGCTGTGCAGGGGACACGCTGTATGAAACTGGAAACCAGCCAACTAGTTCCTTGCATTTCTGTTATCTCAAGGGGAGAAACAGCTGCTTAAGAATCAGTCACTTCAGCACTGAGAAGGAGGGGTTTTTTCTCTTCTCCATCCATCACTCAGAAACATCTAACAACCACCAAGTTACCTGTAGCAGCGTTCTTCTGCTGGAACTTCGTTAAATATAAATTCATTCCTTTCCGGAAGTCCTGGGAACAAACAATCAGGATATGTGATGGCTCCAGAGCAGAAGACTTTTTCTATCCACTTCCCATTTATACTCAATCAGCCAAGGAACCTTAGGATCAGTGTGTATATGGGAGGACCTGTAGCTCCTCCTGTATTTTCCCCATTATCTTATTTCAGCTAGAAGTTGGGTCCGAAAACAATGTGGAGAAAAGTCTTCCAAAATATGGAATCTTATGGTTGGAAGGGCATCACAGAATCACAAAATCATCAGGGATTGGAAGGGACCTCGAAAGATCATCTAGTCCAGTCCCCCTGCCACAGCAGGCTCACTTCACTGGAGAAGTTATGGAATCAGAATCACTCAGGGTTGGAGGGAACCATTATCCAGTTCCAACTCCCCCAGCACAGGCAGGGACACCCCACCCTAGACCAGGCTGGCCCCATCCAGCCTGGCCTTAAACACCTCCAGGGATGGGGCCCCAACCACCTCCCTGGGCAACCCATTCCAGGCTCCAAACATCATCCCAGTCCAAACCCCCTGCACCAAACAGGACCATCACTTACCAGATCAGGTTGCCCAGAGCCCCATACAGCCTGACCTTGAATGGCTCCAGGGACAGGGCCTCCAACACCCCTTTGGGCAGCCTGTTCCAGGGATCACCCACCCTCTGATTCCAGAACTTTTCCCTCCTGTGCAGCCTCACTCTGCCCTTTTCCAGCTTCAAACCATGATCCCTCGTCCTGTCATTCCCTGCCCTTGGGAACAGCCGTCTAACAGTCCCTTTCAGCAAGATCGCTGTAAGGTCCCCCCAGAGCCACTGCCTTTGCAGGCTGAACAACCCCAACTCTCTCAACCTGTTCCTCGTAAGACAGGGTATTTTTAAGGGTATTTTGACAATCTACATTTGCTTTTCAAACAGAAGTCTTCTCACCTCATCACCGATGTAGTCATGTAGCATTCGGATTACAGACGCTCCCTTGCTGTAAGAAATAGCATCGAATATTTCATCTACTTCGGAGGGATGGCCAACACTAACCTGGGATAAACAGGATAAAAACTAACAGTGAGGACAATTGCAATGGCTCTAAAGATGCTTAGATGTAGTGTTCAGAGATCTGGTTTAGGGCTGAACTTGTTGGTTGGTTGGACTCGATGATCCCGGGAGGGGTCTTTTCCAACCTGAATGATTCTGTGATTTTGTTTTAAAAAACAACTTCAACTCACTTGAACTTTGGGTTTGGTGTTAAATAGTCTTGAGGATCTTGCTTCAAAACACTTTGCCAAAACCCCCAAGCAGTGAAAGCTGTTTAATTGTGGGACAGGGAACAATGGCACAGGAAATGCTCTCATTGAGTGACTCTGAAAGGACCTGCAGTCCAAAGCTCAGCGATTTCTCAACATCTACTAACACAGAGCATTTCCTAAGCCATCAGAAAGCTCTTCCATGGTGATGTCCAGGAATGACAAGGGAGTTTTCTTTGAGCACAGCTCCCACTTTTGCTGGGATTCAGCTTGTTGCTACTGCTTTGTTTCCAAAGCAGCAAACTCAGCCAGATCCCAGTGTGATCCCAGTGTGTGCAACACATTCTGTTCTGGGAGTAGAACGCAGAAACACCTGCGGCACCTCAGCAAGAAACCAGTACAAGCCCAGCGAAGTTGAGCAGCCGGAGCTGTGCTGCACCTTGTTTACGTTGAGCACAGCAGCTACTTTGCTGTGCTCCAGAGCCAGAAAACTGCCTGCTTTGGTCAGAAATCAAACGGAAACACAAACAACGATGAGTTTTAATCACAACTTTGCCCTTTCAAGTCAGCAGAGCGGAAAAACTCCAGAAGGAGCCATCATCAGACCCTCAAACCTCACGTCTGAAATAGTAACTCAAGTAGAGGAAAATGTACCAAGTGTAAATGCAACCTCTGGTTTTCCCTTGGCTTCTTGGCCAGCTGCAAAGTTCCCTCTGTTTTGGGATAGGAATGCAACTTTCAGCTGACAGGAGCAAAAGGGAGGCGATCGATGGCAAAGCCACAACTTACTTCAATAGGGTGGCTGTTGTCTAAGGCATCAAGCTCTTGAGCTCGTGTGTAGTCAGCAGAGACAAACTGGGTCCAGATGTCGTACTCCGGGAAGCAGTGATCCACACACAGGTACTCGATCCACGAGGCGAATCCTTCGTTCAGCCAGAGATGGGTCCACCATTCCTGAGGAGGTAAGGAGGTGAAATAAAGGACAAAACTCCAACAGCTTCATTGAATCGATAATGAGTTTGCAGCCAAGATAAGCTGGGAAGGGGGAACGGGCTGGTTTAGCAACAGGTAAGGCTTTGAAGCTCAAATTCCTCTCTGTAAAGTCAGTGGCTCAAGAATAATCACCAAGTAACTGCCTTCCCTTTGTCTTAGGTTTTAGAAACTGCACTGAGGCACAAATTGAATCCTCAGAGGCTAAACTAGAGGTCAGAGCCATGAACGTTACCCAGATCAGGGAAATGAGTCAGGGACATGCAAGGCCGTGGCTCAGTAAAGCAGCAGAATTGTGGGCAATACAACAGTGTCTCTGCCAAACTGAGCAGCAGCAGCCTGGTTTGGTTTGAGTTTGGTTTTTTTGCTATGGAGGAGAAAACCTGCAGGGTCTTGTGGAAACTCCAAACCTAGTGAACAGGTAAGAGCTGCTCCTCACCAGTCAGAGGGGATGGGCTTTGGTTTAAGAAAGAATGTTAAACTGACATTAAAGACATTTTTCCTTTCACCTCTGTCCCAGACTGGGTTGGGTTGGGAGTGACCCCAGAGATAACCCAGTGCCAATCCCCGGCCAGCGACACCTCTCAGCAGATTGGGTTGCCCACAGCCCCATTCAGCTTGGCCTTGGACTCTTCTAGGGATGGGGCATCCACAATCTTCTTGGGCAATCTGTTCCAAAGCCTCAGCATGCTCACAGGGAGGAATTTCTGCTTTAGGTCTCATCTCAATCTTCCCTCTTACAGCCTGAACCCATCTCCCTGTCCTATCACTAGATGCCCCACTAAAAAGTCCCTCTCCACCTTTCCTGTAGCCCCTCAGGTACTGGAAGCTGCTGTAAAGTAACCCCAGGGCCTTCTCCTCTCCAGGCTGAACAATCCCAACTCCCTCAGCCTGCCTTTAACTGAAGTAGGAAACAGGTAAGAAGGAAGCAGCCTCCCTTTTCCATAACTGCACTCGCCAACTGTTCTCTGAATGTAAATGGGGTGGTTAGTGCAGAATCATATGGGCCCTTAAGTAGGAGAAACTGCACAGGATGTAGAACCAGTCCAGTGAGAAAACTGCTGCTTCTGCTATGAATGAAACATCTACCCTGGGGAGGGTGGAATTTCAATAAGGAAAGCTGTTACTGAGCCTCTATCCAGAGAAGCCCTGCTTTATTTTTAGAGTGGAGACCATCCAATTTTCTTCTACGTTTCTGATCGCATCTGTTTCCAAGACAAGGACCCGACACATACGGATGGGTGCCAAGGGATTCGTGCAACTGCACAAGAGATCCTTGAGCAATTCTGCTGGGCTTGTAAATCTTTCCACCTCCTTGGTTTTCTCTCTTATCCCTCCCCTGGCAACCAAACTGCTCATGAATTTACTTCTTCGCCCTGGCAGTGCTCTTATTTCATTTCTGTTTGTTACAGAACTGCTGTAGTGCTGGCCAGTAAGGTCTGGTACAGGCAAATGAAAGCTGTGATGCTGCTGAGGCTTTCTGCTGTGCTGTGTGCACCTCACGTGAGAGAGGAGAGGCTGAGGTTAGAGAGGAGAGGCTGCGTGCACCTCAGCTGAGAGAGGAGACAAAGAACTTTCTGGCAACTGCAATGTAACACAGGAACATCTTTTCCTATCTCGCAGTTGTTTTACGGAGTGTAAAACAATAACCAAAGAGAAAATAATTCTTACAAGTAAATCTTTGGAACTTCAAAAGGAAAACAAAGCAGCTGCTTGAATAGAAATGTTAAGAGATCTGTGGAAGTGATTCCTTCTCAAGCTTCCTGCCACAGCTCTCAATGGTCAGAGGGACCACGAATGGTTCGTGGGTCTCTAAGGGTTCTCTACAGCACTTGCTGGCATCCTACAGTGTTGTGTACTCACATGACACTGGTTGTCCTTTGGAACGTCTTCAAGAGAGGGTGACAGAGCCATGGGAAGGGGCTGCCCAGGGGGGTTGTGGAGTCTCCTTCTCTGGAGACGTTTAAAACCCCTCTGGATATGTTCCTGTGCAACTTGGTCTAGCTGATCCTGCTCTGGCAGGGGGACTGCACTAGATGATGATCTGAGGTCCCTTCCAACCTCTAATGTTCTGTGATTGTGTGATTCCAGCTGCTCAACTCTACTAAAAAGCTAAAAATACACTACTTCAGTACTGCTTTTCCATTTAAACACCGTGCTGCTCTCACATGGAAGCTACTTGTGCTACCACAAACAGGAAGGGACACTCCTGAGTACATCTGAGGAGGCACGGCACTGCAGGAAAGCCTGACAAACTTTGCTTAGTGTTAAAATGACCATTGACACCAGGGTTTTCTCCTCCAGCCACTCTCACTTAATTAAGCAGCTGAAAAGTCAGAAAAAGGCAGATTTTGGGCTCCATGCCTCTTCTTTTCTTAAATACCAAACACACTGGAGCCCTACAACACAAGAAGCTTCCTATCCTGGGAAATATTTGGATTTGAGCATCTGTTTGCAGGGTTTTGGAAAAAAGGACGTCAGCTCTAATTAGCAGAGCAAACTGAAGCCATTTGTTACCAGCAGAAGCTCTGACAGATCCAGGTTTCAGTTTTTAGCACTAAGTGGAATTTGTTTACACATTTCCATCTTGCTGCCTCACGTGTCTCTTCATTCTCACTGAAATGACTTCAATATCAAACCTTTGAGCTGATATCCCCAAGTCATTCCTATGGGTTACTACTGAGCAACTACTGAGAAACTGAGCAGTTTCTGCTACTGAACAGAAGAATTTGAGGTGCTGATGAGTCTCCTGAGGAGCAACCAAAGCTCTGAAAGGAACGCAGCAGATTACAGGTTCTAAAGTGACCTGGCTACCTAAAATAAGTTCTACAGAACATCCTCTGAGCTCTAACCAGGATGATATTGAAACAACTGAATGCTAACTCATGTTGGACAGACCTGGAGACACTCCTACAGAACCCACTAGGTAAAGAAGAATCATAGAAACTTTGTGGCTGGAAAAGACCTCCAGTATCATCAGGTTCAGCCCTCATCCCAACCTAACCTCCCTAACCCCTAGACCACAGCCTTAAGTGCTCTAGCTACTCAGTTTTTAAACACCTGCAGGGATGGGGATGCCACCACCTCCCTGGGCAGCCTGCTCCAGTGCCCAACGACTCTCTCAGGAAACAACTTCTTCCTCAGATCCAGTCTAAACCTCCCCTGATGCAACTTGAGGCCATTTTCCCTCGTCCTATCATTAGTGATTTGGGAGAAGAGACCAGCACCAGCCTCACTACAACCTTCTTGTAGGCAGCTGTAGAGAGCAAGAAGGTCTCTTCTCAGTTGTCTCTTTTCTAGATTAAATAACCTCAGTTCCCTCAGCTGCTGTCCATAGGACCTATTTGCCAGCCCTCTCCCCAGCCTTCCTGCCCTTCTCTGGCTCTGCTCCAGCCCCTCAATGTCCTTCTGATCCTGTGGTGCCCAAAACTGGACCCAGTGCTCAAGGTGGGGTCTCACTAGTGCAGAGTACAGGGTGCCATCACCTCCCTGCTCCTGCCGGTGACACCATTCCTGATCCAGGCCAGGATGCCTGGGCACTCTGCTGGCTCCTGTTCAGCCAGCTGTCAACCAATACCCCCAGGTCCTTTTCCTCCAGGAAGTTCTCTCCAGCCACCCGAAAAGGAAGTGGTAATAAAGCTCTATTTAAATACTTAAACTTTGTATCTTAAAGACAGCATGCAGGGACACCCAAGCACACACAAGATACAAAACACACAAAGAAATAAGATACAAAGATACAAAGAAAGCTAGAAGAACTTGTAGCTGTTAGATACCATGGTCACAAGGTTTCCAAACCACTGATGAGCAAGTTCATGTCCTACAACCAGAGCAACCCACTGGCGAGATGAAGAACAGGAATTTTTGGGGTCAATGAGCAATGCAGTCTCCCTGTAGTGAAGAGAGAAAGAGAACTGAGCAGGGTGGTCACGCCTCGGGTAAAAGCACAGTCAAAAGTAGGTTCAATCACCTAAGCAAGCTAAAAAGTGATCAGCACAACTGAAGAGAAACAAACCAAAAGCTAGTTCAGTTTAGACACTCGATTACTTGGGTGCTTTCCGCGGCGGCTGGAAGGCTTTGGAGCATTAAGTCCTTATGGCATGCAAGAAGCCAAGTGCAAAACACCCAGGCAGGAACGAGAAAGTTTACTCCTTTGTTTATAAAATAGCTCGACCTACCTAAGCTAGGAACCTTAACTGCACCTCCCTGTGCTCTGCTGCACCACGTAACGCCCAGCACGTCTCCTCTGCCTCCCTCAGCCCCAAAGGAATTCCAGCTCCTCCAGGAGCACAACCAGCCCAGTGACACTGCAGATGCACCAGAGTCTCCAACACCAGACACTCACACAAGTGCTACCAGATCAGCCACACAACTGCTCCAGCCACCAGCAGGACTCAGCAGGACAGTCAGGAAGCACTTTGTGATCTGCTGCAACTTGAAGGGGAAAACGTGCAGCTCAAAACACAGATGGTGCCTGCAGATTGTGCCACCCTTCTGTCCCCGAGAGGGATAAAAGCAAGCGTGCCAGACTGAGTGTAAGGGGGGGCTGGAAATTCACTGCACAATTAGGAAAGGTTTCCAAAAGTTCTACTCATCCAGGACAAATATGTTCTTCCTCTCACTGAGAGTAAGAAGATCAGATTTCATTTGATTTGCGATTTGAAGTTCAATTTAAAACCTGGGCTCAAATTTCCACTGGAGTTTAAGGCCAAATTAAAAGTTTAGCAGAAGAAATGCAAATGATTTCAGGATTTCAAGGCCAAAGCCTACAGGAGCAATGTTGTGTAAAACAAAGGAAAATCATTCTGACAGATAGTATCAAGCGAAGGTACAAAGCTTGATCAGATGAAGGGAGAAACCAAAAGCAGACTGAAAAGGAAGGCAAGTTAACAGTTTTGCTTTACTCATATCCACAGGGATATAATGGGGTTGCTAAATTTACCAACTTGCCTACAAGAAGAAAACTCTTCCAGCTGTGTCACTGAGCACAAAACTTTTTTACAGGGGGGGAAAAGGGGCCAAGAAAGTTCTCTGGTAGAACAGGCAGTGCTGCCAGACACTTAAAAACCTCACACCCTTGGCCAGTATCTGCAATAGCTCATTCTTGCCTTCCTAGGGTCTGCACGGTAACACACGCTGCTGCAGAAGTCAGAACTATCCAAACCAAAGCCAGAAGTGAAGGTATTGAAACTCAAGTCTTATTTGGGATGAGACCCAATAGTTACAGCTCCCTAAAAACTAATCCAATTACTTCCAAGAATTAGTGAACAAAGAGGGGGGGAAAGACAGGATTTTAACAGCATACCTATAAGTAACAAGGCCCCAGTTCTCCATGGCACCTTTATAAAATAAATACAAAGGTTTATTGATATGGATACACACCTCTTCCTAAAGGCTTTTAAAATTCAAATACAATACAGTGCATCAATAAAGTGAGTTACTTTACCAGCAGCAAAGTCTGCAATAGCTATGAGATCAATTTTAGGAAGAGGGTAAGGAACATTGAAGTAGTCCTTATAAAAAGGCAGAGTTTTAGCAGCAACCTGTAAGAAACGAGAGGAGAAACGTTAACTTGGAACGACTGGAAGCACTTGGAAATTCATGACTGAAACCAGCCCAAGACAGCGGCACGCACAGGACTTCTTCCAAAAACCCCAGTGCCAGCTTGCAGAGCACAATGGTTTGGAAGCTTCCCATCCCTTTTTTCCCCTCGCAGGCTGCGGCCCACCCTTCAGTCCTTCTCACCAGCTTTGGACCCAAGTCTATGTCGCCAGCTGAGAGCTGAATCAAACTGTATGGTCGTTACAGACACTGGTTTGTCCACAACTGAAAGCCTGTTTGAAACCAGGACACGAGAGCAATACAACCAGCCTCCCGAGCTCTGCGTGGGTTTCGCTGGCTGAGCAGAGCTCTGCCCGCCTGCCGGAGACGGCGCCGACGATCGGGACGTCCCCCTGAGCACATTTACCTCTAATGCAAACTTTCCTTGTTCCGCTTTGCCCACAGGAGTGTAAACACGCACTAAGACGCCGTCGAGGGACCTGGCCTCCACGAAGTCGTACTCGCCCACCACGAACGCCACGAGGTACGTCGACATGACGGGGGTGCGAGCAAACTTCACCTCCACCAGGTTTTCATCATCTGGGTACGGCTTCCGGTCGATGACGTTCTTCAGCGCGCAAGGGAGCGAGTCGAGTTTCATGGAAGTGAAAATGTTAAACAATACGTCTTACTGGTGATTCCATCATCATGGCTCATGCACAGCTTCCCTCTCACTCAGGTTAGTCGCCAACCTATACTGGTCCCTGGGGTTGTTCTTGCCCAGATGCCAGACTCTACACTTGCCCTTGTTATACTTCATTACATTTCGCCCCGACCAGCTCTCCAGCCTGTCCAGGTCCCCCTGAATGGCAGCACAGCCTGCTGAGGTGTCGGCCACTCCTCTCAGCTCTGTGTCATCAGCAAACTTGCTGATAGTGCTGTCTAATCCCTCATCCAAGTCATAGAATCATAGAATCATTAGGGATTGAAAGGGACCTCAAAAGATCATCCAGTCCAATCCCCCTGCCACAGCAGGATCACCTAGACCAAGTTGCACAGGAACATGTCCAGCTGAGTTTTAAATGTCTCCAGAGAAGGAGACTCCACAACCCCCTTGGGCAGCCTCTTCCAGTGCTCTGTTACCCTCACCAAGTCATAGAGTCAGTCAGGGTTAGAAGTCATTAATGAACAGACTGAATATACCAGTCTCAGTACCGANGGTCCTCCTCTGGCAGACGGACTGGACTGGATGATCTTTCGAGGTCCCTTCCAATCCCTAATGCTCTGTGAAAATGTACTTTTAACTAACTAAATGCTCTATTATAGGTGGAGGTGGGTTTATATATTATAAAAGTTGTCTTCTACTACTGCAAAAGCAGCCGAATGCATCACTAGCAGCTGTTTTCCTCCAGTGAGAGTGTTACCCACATCCCAGTAAGGCATCAGGCTTTCACTGGAACTTTTGAAACAGAAACCACAACCACGTGGTCAGTGGGGCCAGGCTTGACTTTACAACTAACTGGGAAATGTTAGCTACTGGAATTAATAGAGCCTGGTTTTAAAAATCACAATCACAAAACATCAGGGATTGGAAGTGACCTCAAAAGATCATCCAGTCCAATCCCCCTGCCACAGCAGGATCCCCTCAAGTTGCACAGGAACATGGCCAGATGGGTTTTAAGTGTCTCCAGAGAAGGAGACTCCCCCTGGGCAGCTCCAGTGCTCTGTCACTCTCACCAAAAAGAGGTTCCTCCTCATATTTANTGGACTGGATGATCTTTCGAGGTCCCTTCCAATCCCTAATGCTCTGTGAAAATGTACTTTTAACTAACTAAATGCTCTATTATAGGTGGAGGTGGGTTTATATATTATAAAAGTTGTCTTCTACTACTGCAAAAGCAGCCGAATGCATCACTAGCAGCTGTTTTCCTCCAGTGAGAGTGTTACCCACATCCCAGTAAGGCATCAGGCTTTCACTGGAACTTTTGAAACAGAAACCACAACCACGTGGTCAGTGGGGCCAGGCTTGACTTTACAACTAACTGGGAAATGTTAGCTACTGGAATTAATAGAGCCTGGTTTTAAAAATCACAATCACAAAACATCAGGGATTGGAAGTGACCTCAAAAGATCATCCAGTCCAATCCCCCTGCCACAGCAGGATCCCCTCAAGTTGCACAGGAACATGGCCAGATGGGTTTTAAGTGTCTCCAGAGAAGGAGACTCCCCCTGGGCAGCTCCAGTGCTCTGTCACTCTCACCAAAAAGAGGTTCCTCCTCATATTTATGTGGAACCTCCTGTGTTCCAGCTCACACCCATTGCCCCTTGTCCTATCACTAGATGACACTGAGCAGAGCCTGGCTCCATCCTCCTGACACCCATCCTTCACGTATTTATCAACATTAATGAGGCCACCCCTCAGTCCTCGTCTATGACTTGCTCTTTTCCAGCAAGACAGGAGAAACCTGAAAATGCCCAACTGCTGTTTGTGACAGACATGCTTCTCCTTGTGGATTTGGTCCCAGTTTTGGTCAGAAACTCTTTACAGTAGAAACCATGGTTATTTATCTCAACTGTTTCTGTAGCTGTAACAGCTATATAAACACACACAGGCTTGTGTGCTCTCAATCAAGCAAAACATGGCCTCACATATGCTAAGATTTGGTTTTTTAACCTTTTATTTTGTAAACCACCACCGTTGTGGTTTGTATGATGTTTAGGTTCAGCGCTGGCATCCGCCATCCCACTATCATCTCTTTAAGCCTGCTCTCCCTTTATTGCTGCTAAGGAATCACTAGCAAAACACCTGATCATTCTAATTCTGCCTGTTACCAGGACACATCATTGATTATCAAATAATCAGCTGCTGTTATTAAAGAGCTTTTATGGAAACGCTGTGGAGTCACACATCAAAAACTCACCATGTTTGACAAAGCTACTCGGTCTTTCGGAACCACTAAAGAAATATCAAACGTCGCCTTAATAGCAGGCTCATCCCAGCAAGGGAAAGCTCTGCGAGCATCAGTAGCCTGAAAGAAACAAGAGCATTAAACAAATAAATCACAACATGCCACCACAAGAACTCGTCGCGTTTTACAGGCAAGCACGGTGGTTGGTTGCTGGTGTAGAGGGCTCTCCTCTGATGCTCCCGACCTCTGCGTTAGTGCATTTTGTTCTTATTTCACTCTTGGTTTAAAAAAGAGGAGAAAAAAATAGCAGCTGAGCAGCTCTCTGTGCTCTGATGAAATTCTCCAGTCTGAGCAAAATTTAGCAGAGTCATGACAGGAGCAAAGCTCAGTCATGTGAAAGCAGAGAGGGCACCCAGGCGTTCACAGACCATACACACACGACCACCTATTTATATTCCAGCAGCAGGCTTGCACCCAAGAAGCGGTCTGTTTGTCTGAGGGAAGTGCTGGGAGGTTTTACATAACCAGGCAGATAACAATGAAATTACAATCTGGTCTAAAACGCTGTCCTTAGGTCCAGGGTTTGTGTAACAATGGAGACTGAACCTGATTCTCACTCTGGAGGTTGACTAAGACTCTGCCATAAAGGCAAAAGGTCCTATTAACAAAATTCATCCAGTTGATAATAATTACACAGAGGGGTCTGACCCCATCTAAACGTTCTCCAGCACTGCAGCACTTGCGCACAGACGATGCAGCTCACATCACCATGATCCTTGGCTGGGGAAGTTTGCCAGATGCAGAACTTACTGACCTTGAAGTGGCATCATTAAAGGCTTTCAGTGTATCCCAGCTGCGCCAAGAGCAGGGAACAAAACCAAACTATGGATCTGTGAGATTTACCTAGAGGATGTAGCTAAAGCTCAGAAATCGCCTCTTTACTCCTTCCAAGCATCAGTACCACACTGAGCAGGCCATTCCCTGAAGGAGCAGCTCGTACCTCGAACTGAGTGACGGCAGCGTAGCGCGTGTCTCCGGTCGGGGTGGTGTATTTACTTCGGTAAAACCCCTTCATTTTATCATTCAGCTCCCCTACGAAGTCTATCTTTAGCGTCCCCGTCCCTGGAACAGAAACAGATGGGCCATTGTTACTTACATGTGCCAAGCAGAAGATTCACTGGGCCCTTCGGGCCTGGCTACGCGGCTGGCCCACCGCCCTCTGGAAAGAAGATGTCCCTCCAACTCATCTCCACCCATCACTTTTTTGCCAGACTCTTCACTCTCCCCACAGAGAATAGACTCCAGCAACGCAGGCACTGCCAGACTCACCGCAGCGATACTCAAGCACTGCTGCAGTACTCCTCAGCTTCTAAACACAACACATCAACCAGGAGGGACCTAACTCAAGCCATCTGAGAAGCCCAATCCTACAAGCATTTGACTGAGGTCTACAGGGTAGTTTAAGTAATAAAAGTTTGCTGTGGAATTGACTGCAACAGCTGAGACTGTGTTCAAGCTTGTCAGTTTGTTTCGGGGTTTATTCTGCCCTTGATGTCTCAGTGCAAAAGGGGAAACTCAGACTTGAACACAAAGCAGTGTGGCAACACCCCAAAGAATGGAAACCCATGTTTTATCACCCCAGCATCTTTGTGTTTGTTAGGATGAAATAAAACCTGCTTTATTCAAACTGAGGAGCTGGGTTTCGGTCAACAAACTCCTCAGAGGGAAAAAATGAAGTGGTTTCAAAAGAATCAGTGTGTTCACACCTAGGAAAATACTGCAGTAATTCAGATCAGCTCACTCGCTAAGAGAAAAACAAAACAACAGCTTTTGAGTCCAACTCCCAACAGCAGGTAAATATCTAGAGCCAGCTTAGGTGCTAGAAGCAACCACCACCATCAGTGAGGATCCATTTCCAGAGGCAGAGCTGAGGGGACACTGCTTTTGCAGTCACAAACCTCAGGGAGGACCAAGCTGTCCTGCACCAGGTTTTTCAAGAGGAAGTATCTCATACATGTGCAGAAAGCAGGGTTAGGTTGGGTGTTAGGAAGCCCTTCCTCATGGAAAGGGGGATCAGACACTGGAATGGACTGCTCAGGGCAGTGGTGGAGTCTCCATCTCTGGAGGTGTTGAGCGTGGCCCTTAGTGCCCTGGTTTGGTCACGCCACTGGGGTGATGTTAGGTGCTGGGCTGGGCTGCATGAACTCAGAGCTGAACTTCTCCAGCCTCAATCATTCTGTGAGATGGCTCTTACCTTTCTGAAGGGTACTGGGGAAGGAGAGGGTAACCTTTTCATCCTCGTTTTGATAGTTGAAGCCTGTGGCATGTACCTCTGAAACAGAAAAAAAACTTAGTTTATAAGCCCTGGAGAGGTTTCTGTAGCTCAGGAACATTTTACATTAACAGAACCAGCTCAATCCAACAATAAGCTGCAGTCACTAAACAAATCAATGAAGATTTTGAACAAACTAGAAGGATCCACACAACCCCGTCCCTGAGCTGCAGATCTCCACAACTGGCAAACACAGTCAGGGATGACAATTCAATCCCATCCCATGGCAGCCTGTTCCAAGGCCTGAGGACCCTTTCCATGCAGAAGTTTTTTTCCTAATGTACAATCTGAATTTCCCCTGGCAAAACTTGAGGCCGTTTCCTTTTGTCCTACTTGTTCCTTGTGAGAAGAGGCCAACCAACTGCCTCTCTACATCCTCCTGTCAGGCAGCTGCAGACAGAAATAAGGTCTCCCCTCAGACTCTCTTACTTCAGACAAACCAACCCCAGCTCCCTCAGCTGCTCCTCACAAGGTTTATCCTCCAGACCGCTCCCGAACCTTCCTGCCTTTCTCTGGACCCACTCCAGCACTTCAACGTCTTCCTTGTATGGAGGTGCCCAAAACTAAGCCCAGTACTCGAGGCAGGGCCTCACCAGTGCCCAGCAAGGATCCAGCAACCTGTGCAGGTACTTTCAAAACTGATCTAAGGAAGAAAAGCAAACAGCTTTGAGTTATCTGCTGAAGAAGTTTCTGGTTTTGAACGGCCACAGAAAAGCAAGGAACACTGGGAAGTGCTGCAATGCACAGAGGGAAGCAACTGCAAAGTAGAGCAGACACTACACCTTCTTCAATACCTGGAATTCTGAACAACAAAGCTTGTTTGAAACAACAATGTCATTTACTCAAGCGCTCAGGTATCACCAGACTGCAGGGATTGGGTTTCAGAGGTGGCCCCAGTGCACTGGCAGGATGTTGAGCCAAGCTGCTCTGTATGTGACAACATGAACTGGAAGCAGGTTCTTATTTTCAACATCTCAAGTGCTCTTTATTCAGTGATAGTCTGATTTCAGCCCTAAGTCAGCGTTAATACCCACCTCTGCTCACAGAGAACACAAATGCAGGAACTGCAGGAACACATTAGTGGTAACTACTGGTTTCCCCAGAGCTCTGCTCAGTGTTTAATCAGCGCTAACCACCACATGAGAGTACACAATGCACACATTCTGACACAGAACCCTTCTAGCCTTGAAGGAAATTACAGTGGAGAAAGAAATTCAAGAAAAAAGATTATTTACAGGATCAAGACGACAATCTCTAGTCCTCTAGTCTGTACTGAGGGGGGTTCCAAGACCTTTAGAACCAGCTCTAAGAGGGGTAAGATGAACAACTGCAACTCTCTACAGCTACCTAAAAGGAGGTAGTTGCACAGCTACCTAGAGAGGCTGGAGAGGGAACTGGGGTTATTAAGTCTAGAAAGAAGAGGCTGAGAAGAGACCCTCTTGCTCTCTACAGCTACCTACAAGGAGGTTGTAGCCAGGCTGGTGCTGCTCTCTTCTCCCAAATTACTAATGATAGGATGAAGGGAAATGGCCTCAAGTTGCATCGGGGAGGTTTACATTAGATCTTAGTAAGAAGTTATGAGAGAGTGGTTGGGCACTGGAGCAGGCTGTCCAGGAAGGGGTGGAGTCACCATCTCTGGAAGTGTTTAAAAACCAAGAAGCTAGAGCACTTCAGGCCATGGTCTAGGGGTTAGGGAGATGTTGGGAGGAGGGCTAGACTTGCTGATCCTGGAGGTCCTTTCCAGCCATGGTGATTTTATGATCTGCACAGAGCCATGTGCCAAAGACACCAAAATACCAGCGAATGTTGGGCAATGAGCAACCAACAGTAAAGGTTTAGATCTCCTTATAAAGCTGAGGAATACTGAAGTGCAAAAGCAGACCGAGTTGCAGAGAAGATACTCAGGGGAACCACGCTGATGTACAACATCTGACTCCAAGCAGCCTCCCACCAACGTGGACTGGAGCTGAGGGCTGACCACAACGTTCAGATCCAACTGGTTTTGATCCCGGCCACCCTCGGAGTCCAGAGACAACAGACCTGCTGTTGTGTGACGGCATCTCAGTGACCCTGGGCAGAGGGAGGGATGGGCTGAATACCTGCTGGAGATTTATGTTACGGAGGAATCCTGCTGCTGGACAACCTGCAGATGCTGAGCTGTCAGCCTGTGGTCAGAGGCTAAGAGATAAACCTGAGAATTGCCAGATAAAGATCAGCACAAGAACGCAGCGCCGCTTCCCCCTCCTGTGCATTTTCAGATGACCACGGCGAACCAAAAACGCTTTTTATCTTTTTACAGCTTCTAATGGAAACAATCTGATACCGAAGACAAACAATACTGTGACTTCGGGATCATAGTTCTAACCTCCTGAAACTGAGAAATGCACAAGAATGTGGGTTATGTGGGTCCTCTGCCAAAAGTTGACAATAAATATCAAGTTTCGCCCTCATCCCCTCCCAAATGGGAAGTTCTCCTCAACGTGTTTGAATCTGCAGCTCCAACACTTCATAACCATTGTTTTCCCTTCACAGAAAAGACACAGGTAAGGGCTGGCTGTGCTAGAAGGTGGGTGAAGGCCTTCAGGCTTTTACTCCCTGCCTGCAAAAGCACACTCACACACAGTAAAAAAACAAAACCTCCATCTCAAGAGCTTCTCAACCTTAATTTTACAGCCTTACATCCAAATTACCCAAAGGTCAGAAGCAATCATCAAATGGTTGAAGTTGGAAGGGGCCTTAATGATGTTTAAGGTCCGTGTCGAGAACAGCATCTTCCCACCCCCTACAAGAGCCTTTCAGCTCCTTATAATAGTCTTCCCACCCTCCAGAAATGCGTCTTGGGCTCCTCAGTTCAAGAAGGACACAGAACTGCTGGAGAGAGTCCAGCACAGAGCCACAAAGATGATGAAGAGAGTGGAACATCTTCCTGATGAGGAAAGGCTGAGGGAGCTGGATGTCTTTAGCTTGGAGAAAAGGAGACTGAGGGGTGACCTCATTAATGTCTATAAATATGTGAAGGGTGGGTGTCAGGAGGATGGAGCCAGGCTTCTCTCAGTGTCATCTAATGAAAGGACAAGGGGCAGTGGGTATGAGCTGGAACACAGGAAGTTCCACACAAATATGAGAAGGAACTTCTTCCCAGTGAGAGTGACAGAGCACTGGAAGGGGCTGCCCAGGGGGGGTTGTGGAGTCTCCTTCTCTGGAGATGTTTAAAACCCACCTGGATGTGTTCCTGTGTGACTGGACCTAAGGGATCCTGCATGACTGGACCTACAGGATCCTGCATGACTGAACCTACAGGATCCTGTTCTGGCAGGGGGATTGGACTAGATGATATTTTGAGGTCTCTTCCAATCCCTAATGTTCTGTGGTCTTCCCACCCTCTAAAAGAGCTTCTCCCTACCCTCCAGAACAGTGTCTCCCCACCTTCAACTCCAATTTACTGGAAACTCTCAAAGCAGCTGTTTATCAATTTCTGAGAGAGCAGAATAGAAATGAAAGATTTCAAAGCAACTTCTCTTCATTGAAACTATTCAGTGCCAACAATTTAATCCAGAGCAAAAGAACCAGGGAAAACCATCAACAATACTTTTTGTGAAGAGCTTAAGAGGGGCTGCTTCTAACAAAGATGTAATTGCAGTAAAAGGCTGTCTGAATTCCTAACGGCGTCCAACACAAAAGCTCCTGAAGAGAACAACACAATTTTGGCAGCCTATGAACTCTGGAGAGTTTGGCACCGCAAGGTTGCGAGTTAATCACTTGCACATTAGGCCACAGTCTGGACTGAGTCGCATGAGGAAATGAAAAGCTGCTATTGCTGTGTTTTTGGAAAAAATGTATAAAACCTCCAGATCTAGTCGCTCTCCCAAGCTCAGAGCACGACCCATCAACATCTACCATGGCATTTTCAATAAATTCCAACCCTTTTACTGAGCAATTCATGATCCCCCCCCGTAACCAGGCGGATGCACAGCTAAAGAGATCATTAGAGGGTGGAAGGGACCTCCAAGGGTCATCAGAGTCCAACCCCCCTGCTTGAGCAAGACCTTAAGCAAGTCACACAGGAATGCATCCAGATGGGTCTTGAAAGCCTCCAGAGAAGGAGACTCCACAACCTCCCTGGGCAGCCCCTTCGAGTGCTTTGTGAGGCTCACAGTGAAGAAGTTTCTCCTGCTGTTGAGGTAGAACTTCCTGTGCTCCAGCTGACACCCACTGCCCCTTGTCCTGTCACATGGAAAAGAGATTGGCTCTTTCTTCTTGACACCCAGCCCTCATGGATTTACAGACAGTGCTTAAGTCACAGAATCACAGAATCATTAGGGATTGGAAGGGACCTCGAAAGAACATCTACTCCAATCCCCCCACCACAGCAGGATCACCTAGATCCAGTCACACAGGAACACATCCAGGTGGGTTTTAAACGTCTCCAGTGAAGGAGACTCCACAACCTCTCTGGGCAGCCTGTTCCAGGGCTCTGTCACCCTCACTGGGAAGAAGTTCCTTCTCAGATTGATGTGGAACCTCCTCTGTTCCAGCTCACACCCATTGCCCCTTATCCTATCACGAGATGCCACTGAGAAGAGCCTGGCTCCATCCTCCTGACACCCACCCCTCAAATATTTATAGACATTCATTAGGTCACCCCTCAGTCTCCTCTCCTCCAAGCTATAGAGACCCAGCTCCCTCAGCCTCTCCTCACAAGGGAACTGCTCCACCTCCTTCATTGTCCATGTTGTTGTCCTACGCTGGACTCTCTCCAGCATCTCCACATCCCTCTTGAACTGAGGAGCCCAGAACTGCACATAATACTCCAGATGTGGTCTCACCAGGGCAGAGTAGAGGGGGAGAAGAAAGTTAGTCCAACCTTCTCCTCTCCAAGCTGAGAAGTCCCCAATCTGTTCATCTCTCCTCATACCAGATGAATCCATTAACGATCCCAGTTTCTCTATTACACACTCACAGACGTGGATCTGAGCCAGAGGTGTTAAGCAACGCCACGGACATGCGTTTACAAAGTGAAGTGGTGGAATTTTATTAAGCAGCTCCCACTGCATGGAGAAGTCACAGCAATTAAGTTATGGCGGTTTAATGAACCCGCATCCATCGACCGAGTGCTGTTGGCTGGGTGCACTCTGCCTACTGCATCTGCAAACTCAACACAATGGCTCAGAACATCTTCGTGTTGACACACTGTCCTCCTTCAGCATTAGCCACTGGGCTATGCCAAAGCAGCTCGTGAGAATGCTAATGCTGGTGAGCTCTTCCACATCTCTTTATCATAGAATGCTTTAGGTTGAGAGGGAGCTCAGAGCTCAAGTTCATCCAGTGCAAACCCCCTGCCATGCAAACTGACACCTCTCACCAGACCAGGGTAGGAGCCCAGGCCTCCTTAAAAAAAACCACACCAGTAAAAACTCTGTCTCATCAAGCCCTCTCCAGAAGGCAGGATGAGCTTATCCACAACAAAGAAAGGTTTCACAAATCGACAAATCCAGTCTGTACGGGGAGAGGCTTCTTATTCCACCTGGTCACAGCTGCCTGTTCCCATTCCCCTCCTTCCACTGGCATTCAGGGACAAGCAGCAGGATTAAGAAGACAATCTTTCTCCACACTGCCTCTTTTTTTTCCCTCTCCTTGCAGAAGCAGTTTTCAGCCTCAGCAGTTTCCTGATCCACTTGGCTGCTCAACAGCACAAACATGAGTGGCAGCAGAGGGAAGGGAGTGGGTACTAGCAACACTTCTCTCCACGGCAGCAGGAGTTCAGATGTCTCACCATCACCAGGAAGCAGGACCATGGGAAGAAACTGTTTAGATACCTCAGAGTCAGGGTGCTTTGCTTTCCCTAAACACTAGCGATCTGTTCTTGTGGGGTGTGAACACCAGCAGAGGCTCTGGTGTAACCAGCACCGCCATCCAGCCACATCCCTACCACACAAGGAAGGAAAAAGCTAAAATAATGAGGTTCTGGCTTTAAAACCTTTTAAAGGTTGATGTATAAACCAAAGTTCACTCCATTATTTCTGCTAAACAAACATCACGCTATGGAGGCTTGAAATTTTCTGCAGGAAACTGCCAACCCCTTCAAGCATCTCTACAATTAAAAAGCTGTGTTAGACCTCTCCAACATCTGAGAAACTTCCTGAGCTAAAGACAATTCACTTGATGATGACTCCAGCACATATCCACAGCTCCTTAGAAAGTAGTTTACACAAAGCTCAAACTACTTTGTGTTCTCCATGGGCTGCAGAACTGTTCTCCAGTTGCTCTGAGGACAGGCTGAGGGAGCTGGGGCTGTTCAGCCTAGGGAACAGGACTCCAGGGGGACCTTAGAGCTGCCTACCAGTACCTGAAGGGAACCTCCTGGAAGGCTGCAGAGGGACTTTTCCCAAGCAGATCCAGTGATAGGACAAGGGAAAATTATTTAAAGTAAAGGAGAAGAGGTTCAGACCAGATCTGAGGAAGAAGCTCTTCAGTGGGTGGGTGGAAAGACTCTGGAATTGATTGCCTGGAGAGGCTGTGGCTGCCCTCTCCCAGGTGTTGTTCAAGGCCAGGTTGGATGAGAACTTGAGCAACCAAGTCTGGTTGAGAGGCATCGCTGCCCATGGCAGGGGGTTGGAGTAGGTGAGCTCTAAGGTCCCTTCCAACTTGAGCCAGCCTGTGATTCTCTACGTACAAGACTCGATCCCCTAAAACTGAACGTAAGGACCAACTTCCTTCACAACTGCCTCTGTTTCCTTGTTTGTGCTGAGCAAAGTGAACTGTTCAGACATGGCAGAGCTCATGCACGCCCAAACGCTGAGGCTGCACTGGAAACATCCGACTACAAACACTGAAAAGTAGTTTCTGGAAAAAAACACACAACCCCAATGAAAAAGATTTGCTCATCAGAATTAGTGGGAGGAGCTGGTCCTAACTTCAGCAAAACTCTCACGTCTTTCAAGCAGCTTTTGTTCCATTACCGTGTCCCTGGCACATACAGCTAATCCACAACCTCCAGTTATGAGTTCTGTGATGAAACTGAGTTGCTTCTGCTCCCAAGTGCTACGTAATCAACGTTGCCTGGTTTATTATTCACCACCCCTCAGCTGTGGATTACGCCGTGATGTTTTTTAACTCTGACTTTAAAGCTTCAAAGATCCTCCCTCAGCCTCCTATTAAATATTGGGCAACAATCTGATTTCCCTGCAAATCTGCATTAAAATTCCAAAGAGCAGAGTTCTGCCCTCTGCTGTAGCCATCTTCAGAAGAGCAAACAGGAGGAGAGGGAGAACACAGCCCACAGCTCTAGCAGAGATTGTTGTTACACGAGCCACAGCGGGGCAGACACTCAGGACTAATAAGAATTATTAGGAAAAGAACAAACCACTGTGTATGAAAGACAACAGATCACCTCACACACACAAGAGACAGCTACCTGACCAATAAGAAGGTCTCTTCCACACACACTCTTGGAGCAGGAATGGACTGCCCAGCGAGGTGGTGGAGTCCCCATCCCTAGAGGTATTTAAGGACAGACTGGATGCAGCCCTTAGTGCCCTGGCCTAGCTGACTGTGCTGATGTTAGGTCATGGGCTGGAACTTGATGATCTTAGAGGTCTTTTCCGGCCTCAATAATTCTATGATTATCTCTGGTCTCCCATTTACAGACAAGCGTGAGACACATTCTTCCCCAGTGAGGTGCTAGAACTAATCCAGGTCACGATTCCTCACCAGAGCCTTTAAAGGAGAAGACGCCCTAATTTACAAACCTGCTACACAGGAGCTGGTGAGAGCTCACCTGAGTAACTCAATCCAGGGGATCTGGCTGATATTTCTGCTGGTTCACTGGGCTGTATTTCGTACTCTGGTTTTGAGACCAGTTATACAATTACCATTCGAAAGCCGGGCACAATAGCAGCATTAGTGAGACTGACTTGATCTGTGTCAACAGGTGCCAGCAAACTGTCTGCCAACTCCAGCCAACTCTACATCCAAAGCCATTACACGAGTTGGCAGCTCCCCAAACTGAAGAGATGTTTTAACCCCATGAAGCCTGAGCACAACTGTAGTAAATGTGCAACAAAGCTGCTCCTTGAGTATTTACAATAGGACAGTTTGAGAGGCGAGATCCTTCTGTGACCAGAGCACTACATTCAAGGATCTCTGGGAAGTCAGAGAGAAGGAATTTAAGCCACATAAACTTGTTTCTAGGGTCCTTGGGTTTAAATCTCTACTAAGGTCTACTATTAATACTGTGAAGTTACAATGAGAGTGTTAAATACATTAAGAGACCCCTATGAGGGGGAGATCAGCTCTGAAAACAGCAAACATGATGCACTAGAGACCCTCAGAATTTGACGTATTTTTCTTGATTTGACTTGAAAGAGGCCTTAGTCCCAGGTACTTTTCCACTTACTTTCCCAACAACAAAGTAAGAAGGGAATAGGTGGTATGGGCCAGTGGTAGGCGGAGTAGGCTCTGCTGTTACTACCACTCTGTTATCACCTCATTACTCAGAATAAGAAATAGCTCCAGGAATACTTAGCAACACAATCAACCACAGCTCACTCACAGCACGAGGGAACCGGGTACAAGCTGGGAGCAGGAATCCAGCCCATAGGAAGCAGCGCTCTGCTCTTTTATTGTGGAAGCTCCAGGCTCAGGGTGATCCTCTGCTCTGACACTACACACCTACCACATGCTGCTGCTGTAGGATGGAGCTCACCATCCACCTAGGCACTGCTTAAACCCTCTGTTTTTTTACTACTGCGCTAAAACCAGAGCAACTTAAAGGCAAAGATTCCCTGCAGCCATTCCAACAGCCACATACCCATCTCTTAGGATAACACCACTACAAGAACTGAAATCAGTCTCATCAACCCCACTCTAGAAAATTAACATTTATTTCCTTAAAGCTTCGGGTGTCTGAACAAACTCAGCTCTTCTCTCCAACCTCCTTCAGCTGCGGCACCAGCACACTAGAGATGTTGAAACCTAACAGCAGGAACACTTGTCCTCCTATCGATCAGCATCCTTTTAATTCACAACCACTGTCCTAACAAAGCGCTTCCTGACACCCTGGTGGCACTTTCCTTAGTGAAAGGTGAAGCTCCACAGGGCCTTTTGTCATCTGAAGGACTTCAGAAACAGTTGGAACAAATCCTGCACTTGAAACAGCAAAGACTCCATAAGAGAGTCAGACAGACCTTGCACACTTTAGACCATGGCTGAAGGAGTTCATTTTCCACACCTAGTATCATAAAATCACAGGATGGTTCAGGTTGGAAAAGCCTTTCAAGATCATTGAGACCAACCCTGAACCCAACTCACCCTAAACCCTGTGCCCGAGCTCCAGATCTCCACGACCGTGAGACACAGCCAAGGATGGCAATTCAACCCCTTCCCTAAGGCAGCCAGTTCTGAGGCCTGAGGGCTCCTTCCAGGAAGAAGTTTCTCCTCAGGGTCAACATGAACTTCCCCTGAGGCAGCTTGAGGCGATTTCCTCTGGTCCTGTCACTTGTTCCTTGGGAGAAGAGACCAACCTCCCACCTCTTTCCACCCTTGTTTTCAGGCAGCTGCAGACAGCAGTAAGGTCTCCTGTCAGCCTCCTTTTCTCCAGACCAACCAGCCCCAGCCCCTTCAGCCACTCCTCACAAAATTCGTTCTCCAGACCCTTCCCCAGCCCTGTTGCCCTTCTCTGGACCCAGGCCAGCAGCTCAACATCTTTCCTGCATTGCGATGCCCACAAGTCACCCCAGTACCCAAGGTGTGGCCTCAATCACTTCATGCTTCAGTTGCTAAAACATTTTTGTGTCTGCTAACTCTCCTCAACATCTAATCGGGGAAGATGTCAACAGCTACAACTCTGTGCTACAGGCAGGTGCCACCTCTTTGATCTCCTTAGTCATTGCCAACCTTTCACTGAACCGGATCCCAGTTCCGGTCTCCCCCACACAATCACCTTTTTCTACCATTAGAACATCCTCTAAGCATCTGCTGTACTTTTCCAAACCCTTCCCAATGAGCCTTTCCTACTTTTCCAAACCCTTCCTGACGAGTCTTTCCTATTGCTGGCCATTCCTGAGGACGTCCCTAGCCTTTGTCACACATCTGATCACTATTGAGAAGTCCATGGGTCCCAGATCATGTTCTCACACAGTATGAAGATAAATAATGATGTAAAACCACCCCAACACCCTTCTGCCTATGGAGTAGAATTTTAATTCTATAGAAGCTTGAGGTAGCTTGTTACACGTGATGCCTGTGGTAGTGATGGGAAGAGAATGAAGGTTAGATCGTTAATTATGTGCTTCCAGGGGTAGGTTGGCTTATCTAACCATTACGTAATTGTGCAATCAAAGTTGTTAACTGCTGGCAGCAGCCCCTCACGTCAGAAACGAAAGGGATTAGCATCTAAAAACCAAAATCCAGCACAACAGCCACCCTACCTTCATCTCCTTCTGGCGCGTAGGAAGCCGTAATGATGTCGATGTCGGCACAGTTCATCACAATTTGGTTGGTTGCCTGCTTCACCTGGAAGAGAGAGTTGTGAGCATCAGGAAGGACTCCATGGTTTTGTGAAGGTAGGTTTAGATGGGACACAAAAAGGACATATTTCATGATGGGGATGGTGAGACTCTGGAACAGGTTTCCCAGACAGCTTGTGGATGCTTTACAACTTAAAGTGCTCAAAGTCACATTGGACAGGTCTTTGAGCACCATGATCTAGTGAAAGATGTCCCTGTCCATGGCAGGAAGTGGGACTAGTTACTCTTTAAGGTTTCTTCCAACACAAAGCATTCCATAAATATTCACAGAGACACTCTGGCTGGAAAAGACCCCTGGGATCAGAGTCCAACCACCTACCCCACCTTACAAGCTCACCCCTAAACCACATCCCTCAACACCTCATCCAAACAATCTTTAAACACATCCAGGGGTGGCAACTCAACCACCTCTCCGGGAAGCCCATTCCAGTGCCTGACCACCCTTTCTGTGAAAAAATTCTTCTTAGTATCAAGTCTAAATCTCCCTTGTTATAACTTGAACCCCTTCCCTCTTGTTGTATCAGTAACTGCTTGTGAGAAGAGACCAGCACAAATCTCTCCACAACTTCCTTTCAGGTAGTTGTAGAGAGTGATGAGGTCTCCTCTCAGGCTCCTCTTCCTCAAACTAAACAGCCTCAGCTCTTTCAATCTCTCCTCATAGGCTCTATTCTCCATGTCCAGCTTAGTTGCCCTCCTCTGCACCTGCTCGAGCACCTCCACATGTCTCTTGTGCTGAGGTGCCCAAAACTGGACACAACACTCAAGATGTGGACTCACCAGTGCTGAGTACAGGGGGACGATAACTTCCCTTCTCCTGCTGGCCATACTATTTCTAATACAAGCCAGGATGCCATTGGCCTTCTTGGCCACATTGCTGGCTCAATATTAATCTTCCCATCAATTAGAATCCTCCAGGTCCCTCTCTGCCAGACGGCTCTCCAGCCACACCTCCCCAAGCACGTAGCGTTCTTCCACACTGAGGAAGAAATTATGTTCCCTACTCCTCCTGAGCCCCATCAGGTAGGTGGTCCCACCTCCCTTTCATCTAAAACCAAGTTCTGCCTCCTTTTCACCTAAAGCCAAATGTTTGAAATACAGTTTAAGAGTAAAGGAAAAAGCTACTCCAGTGGCAGCTCCCATTTGTTCTTGAACACGCAGCTTTGAATCCCGTTCAAGCCATCCAGGCCTACTTATCAATGCTGTGAATTATTTAAGGGAACGAACCGCCTGTTAAAAATTGGTATGAAAGCTTGACAATAGAGCCCTTGTACATGTCTGGATCCAAGACCAATAAAAATAGCCTCAGTGCCTCTAAGCTCCCCTTCAGAGATGACCTACGGGAGACTACAGCAACCAAACAGCTTTTAAACACAAACCTGCATCTTCATGAGGTGCCCAGACACACAACCTGCGGTACCACGTTCTGAACGACCGACACGAAGAAGCTCTTAGGTTCAAAACATCTGCCAAGAAATTGGCCTTTACATCTTCCTGAAAGCCCTCCTTCTGCCAGCTCTTGGCTCCACATGCTTGTGCTTTATTTCACAAGTAGCCAGCTCCCAGTGTAGTAATAAACCATCTCGCTGTGCCAGCTTTCTGTTTGGATGCAAGAGCTTGAATGCAGAGGAATTCAAATTAAATACCAATTAATTACAAAGGGGTAAAATATTTGGGAATTAAACTAGGAATTATGTAGAAACTTATGGCTGAACACCACTGGAATCGTCATGCTGGATGGCGCTGGAAGGCCTGTTGGTCCAGGATGCTGTTTCTAGCAGTGGGCACTGCTGGTTCTTTCAAGAAAGGAGCAAGAATTTCTGTGACAGCCAAATGGAATTTAACAAACACACAAGGAACTACTTCCTACCCCAGAGAGCGAGTTCCTGAAAGTACAAACGCATGTGTCCCTTCCTTGGTTTTGCCCTGTTAGAACCTCAGAATATCCTGTTAGCTCCTGGACTCATCCCTCAAAACTCCATGTTCTGATGCTGCTGAAACCAACTGGACTTCTTTGATGGAAACTGCTTCACATAACCACAGAATCTCTTTGGCCAGAGGAGACCTTTCAAATCATAGAATCATGATGGTTGGAAGGGATCTCTGGAGATTATCTAGTCTAACCTGATAGAGCAGGATCACCTACAGCAGGTCCCACAGCAACAGCCCAGGTGGGTCCGGGATGTCTTCAGAGCAGGAAATCACAGCCTCTCTGGGCAGCCTGGGACAGGGCTCTGGGCCACGTTGCCATGAGAAAAGAGCAAGTCCATTAGGGGTTAACCCAAGAGCTCCTTCACCTCAGGACTGTGCTCTGCATACGATGTTTCAGCTAAAGCGGACACTTCTCACTCTGCCATACTGGAACCAGAATCAGAATCACAGACTGGCTGAGGCTGGAAAACCCTCTGAGCTCATCCAGTCCAGATGGATGAGCTAGCATCAGGACCTAGCATCACTCCATTGGCCTGACCAGGCCAATAAGGGCCACAGCCAGGCTGTCTTTCAACACCTCCACCACTGCCCTGGACAGTTTATTCCAGGCTCTGATCACCCTGAGAGGAGGGGCTTCCTAACACCCAGCCTAACCCTCCCGTGGCAGCTCCAAGCCCTGCCCTCTTGTCCTGGTGCTGGTTGTCTGGGAGAAGAACCTGACCCCCATCTGACTCCAACCTCCTTCAGGGAGTTGTAGAGAGGGAGAAGATCCCCCTGGGTCTCCTCTTCTCCGGATGAGCACATGGAAGCAGATGCTTGGTCCTGACCTGTTCTACCCAGGCTCTTTGCAGGAATGGCTCCTTAGTCACTGTGTACATAAAGCCCAAACTCCAGTCTAGTCAGCGATAAGAGAGGCTTAAGAAATGCAACCATGTAATTTAACCAGTTCATCACGACAGTCCATCCAGTCTAATAATCTGTGAAGCAAAGGGCTAATACCAGGTAATCCCACTCCAAACTCCCACAGTGGGCAGGTTAACACAAGACAAACCCAACTCTTAAGTTTCTTGCTAACCTCAGCCACCAACTCTGCTTGTGAAGCAGATGTCTATGGCCCATTCCTTCAGAGAACCATTTCTACAACCAGAGGTTCTCCTCCCCCTCTAATCTGCCCTGGTGAGACCACATCTGGAATCTTGTGTCCAGTTGTGGGCCCCTCAGTTCCAGAAAGACACAGAGCTGCTGGAGAGAGTCCAGTGCAGAGCCACAAAGTGCAGAGCCTCCCTTGTGAGGAGAGGCTGAGGGAGCGGAGTCTCTTTAGCTTGGAGGAGACTGAGGGGTGACCTCAGTAATGTCTACAAATATGTGAAGGGTGGGTGTCAGGAGGATGGAGTCAGGCTCTGCTCAGGGCACCCAATGATAGGACAAGAGGCACTGGGTGTGAGCTGGAACATAGGAGGTTCCACATCAATGTGAGAAGGAACTTCTTCCCAGTGAGGGTGACAGAGCACTGAAAGGGGCTGCCCAAGGGGGTTGTGGAGTCTCCTTCTCTGGAGCCGTTTAAAACCCACCTGGATGTGTTCCTGTGCAACTGGATCTAGTGGATCCTGCTGTGTCAGGGGGATTGGACTAGATGATCTTTCAAGGTCTCTTCCAATCCCTAATGTTCTGTGACCCTGTGATTATCTCACTATTAATTACCCTTCAGGGTAATAAAACCAGAACAAAGTTACCTCCCAAACTCAGTCTGATTCTCAAAACAAGTTTGCAAAGCATAAACATGACAGATCTAACAGCTTGAGTGACATGGCTATTCTAGTAAAGATTGGAAATCTTTGGGGATTTACTGCACAAAACTAAAGGATTCTGCCACTTCCCAAAAGCTAAGCTCAAAGCTCAACAATTTTCATGACAATATGAGGATCTGAGGGGTTTTTTACAGTCTTGTAAAACACATAAAAATCAGAGTCTTTTCTAAGTGTCTGGTAGAGACCTTTATTCAATCCACAAATCCAAATCTCTCTGGATTAAGAAATGAAGACGCTGTCCAAATTACAGACAATGCTGGGTATAACAATAGGCCTGATCTGTATAAAACAACCTCTGGTGAGGACAGCAGAGCTGCCAGCAGAGCACTGTGCTTACAAAACAGCAACCTTCAGGTTTAAGCAGCAAGGAGGGAAAAGAAACCCCATTCTCTCCTTGACACACAGGCTCTAGCAAGAGAATCTCCTCCCTCTGGTCCAGTACAGGTACTGTACGGGCACACCAGTATCAACAGACCCAAACCAGAACTCCAACCCACCCAGCACAGTTAACCTGTCACCACCCCATCTCACAAGAATCACAGACTGGTTTAGACTAGAAGAGACCTCAGAGCTCACCCAGCGCCACACCCTCCGCCATGGGCAGCGACACTTCTCACTAGACCAGGGTGCCCACAGCACCATCCAACATGCCCTTGGACACTTCCAGGGATGGAGCAGCCACAGTCTCTCTGGGCAACCTGTTCCAGTGCCTCAGCACCGTCACAGGGAGGAATTTCTGCCTCAGATCCCATCTCAATCTCCCTTGTTTTAGCTTGAACCCAACTCCCTTGTCCCAGCAATAGAGTCCCTTGGAAAAATAGCCTCTACAGCTTTTCTGGAGCCCCTGCAGGTGATGGAAGCTGCTCCAAGGTCCCCTGGAGCTCTTCAGGCTGAATAACTTCAACTCTCTCAGCCTGTCCCCAGAGCAGAGGGGCTCCAGCCCTCCGACCATCCTCAGGACAGGCACCACACAGAGCACAGATGAACCAATGTCCTTCACTCTAAGCTCTTTCACATCTCTCCTAATACTGCTCTGGAAGAGAGAGATTCTGCTCACGCAGCGCTTTTCACGAGTGCTATCACATTAAAAAGCAAAAAAAGCATCTCACTGCATAAGGAATAACCAATTACAAAGCTCTATAGATGCAGACTGCCGCCCTGCTTCACCTTGCTCCAGAATATAATAAATTTATTCTTCAACAAGAGGTGGCTAATCAAGGTGAGAACAAGCTATGATTGCCCCCGACCAAACCCGCTTTGCTCAAAAGCGGCAGATGAACAAGGCCCAATGTCAGAAAGGAAGGAATGTTTCCAAACTTTTAAACCTGTTGCTTTTGATGAAACTCCAGTAATGCTACTGAGATTAGCCAGATAACACCAACAGGTCTGCCCTGTGATAAAACTGCAGATCTTTCAGTGGTTTGAATCTGCTCTTAGACTGACGTGCCACCTCCCAGCCCCCTACAGATCCACATTTGCGCTCAGCACTTGTTTCAGGAAAGGAAAAATCTCACCCAACAGGAAATAAGAGCTTAAGTCACCCTCAATTATTTTTTTTTAATGGAAACAAACCCTTTTAGGATATTAGAAATCAGCATTTGAATGAATTTGAATCACAGAACATTAGGGATTGGAGGAGACCAAAAAATCATCCAGTCCAACCCCTGTCACAGCAGGACCACCTACACCATGTCACACAGGAACATATCCAGATGAGTTTTAAATGTCTTCAGAGAAGGAGACTCCACAACCCCCCTGGCCAGGCCCTGCCAGCGCTCTGTCACCTCCACTGGGAAGAAGTTCCTTCTCAGATTGATGTGGAGCCTCCTCTGTTTCAGCTGACACCCACTGCCTCTTGTCCTATCACTGGGTGCCACTGAGCAGAGCTTAACTCCATCCTCCTGACACCCACCCTTCACATATTTATCAACATTGATGAGGTCACCCCTCAGTCTCCTTTTCTCCAAGCTAAAGAGACCCAAACACCAGCCTTTCCCCAAAAACACAGGATGAGGTGCACCAAGCCATGTTCTACAGTCTAACTCTCCGGAGCCATTCATAAGACTAGATAATTAAAATCTCGTCACTTGGCTTCAGAGTCCTCTTCTAAATGCAGCATTTTAACAAGTGTGTGTGTTTTTAGCATTTCACTCTCTAAAAATAAGAGAACTAAAATTACCTTCGTTCTGTTCGTGGATGTCACTTTTTTTAAGAGCTTCAAAACTTCAGTTTGGAGAGAAAAGGAACAAAGAGGTTTATTAATCTGCATCTCAAGCAAATGACAGCAGCCACGTAGTAAAATTAGCAACACCACAACTAATTGGCCCTCTGGAAAAACTCACTGTGCTCCAAAGAGCATCTGACTCGGCTCATCTGCAGCACTCACACACACTTCAGAGGTGTCAAACTCACACAGACAAGTGAATTCCCTTTGTAGCTGTGATCACTGCAACTCTCCTGGTGTTGTAGGGCTGAGAGGGGCCTCTCTTGGGGGTGGTTCTTGGTCTGGAAGCTGGTGGTGTAAGGGCACAGAGCCCAGAGGACCTGACTGTGAAGAACCAGACACGAACACTCTGCACGGTGCCTCTGACACTCAAATTCAGACCTAATTCTGTGTGTTGGAGATGTAAATTACAATCCTGGGTATCCTGGATGGTGTAACTGTGAATTTCATAGAATCACTGAATGACTAGGGTTGGAAAGGACTTTAAAGATCATCCAGTTCCAAACCCCTTGCACAGGAAGGGACACCTTCACTAGAGCAGGTTACTCAGGGCCCCAGTCAACCTGGCCTTCAACATTTTCAGGGATGGGGCAGCCACAACTTCCCTGGGCAACCCTTTCCAGCATCTCCCCACCCTCACAGGAAAGAATTTGTTCCTAATGCTCAACCTCAGTCTCACCTCTTCAAGTCTGGAACCCTTTCCCCTTGTCCTCTCACTAGTATCCCTGCAAAAAGCCCTCTCCCAGATTTCCTGTAGCCCCCTTCACAGATTGAAAAGCTGACAGAAAGTCACCTGGGAGCCTTCTCCAGGCTGAACAACCCCAACTTGCTCAGCCTGTCCTCAAAGAGGAGGTGGTCCAGCCCTTGGATCATTTGAATTTATACCAACCTACCCCCTAAAAAAGATACTGAGCACAAATACTACACCCATTAAGCTTCATTTTTCCAGGTTTGCATACAAGAGTGTCACAATTAATCTTTAACTGGCGTGCAGCAGGAGCAGAAGACCAGACATTCTTTAGCAGATACTGCATAATTAACCTATAAAAAGCAACAGATACGGGTTAACCATTGCTAAATATAACAGAGAATCCTCCCGACGTATTAAAGGGACTGCGAGAGATAGTCAAACTGAGCCACTGAGCCACCTACCCCAGGTTGTAAATTCCTTAAGGCAAAGATAGGGCTGCTGTGCAAGCGAGGAAACACCTTGCTGCAGTTTCCAAGTACAGAAATGAATCAGTGCCCTCCAAAGAAGGGAGGTCATGGCAATACCAGGAAGTCAGAAGACAACCATGAGCCTTCCTGAAGCTCCACACCCTGCATGGACAGGTGATCCTTTGGAGCTGTGACAGAGTCAAGAGCTTTCCTTTAGAAGTATAAGCCAACGGCTGAACTTTTTGGAAGCCAGATGTTTATTTCTGTTGTTAGTCACTCATCACATCTGGCTTTTCAGCCCAACGTTGAGGAACAGAAGGGCCACACATCCCCTCTTTGTTCCACCCTCGGTTTAGGCCTCCCAGGAGTCAAAGCAGAATGGAAACAAATTGACCCAGACACTGAGTAATACGAGTGCACTGCGCTGATAACTAGATCCTGCGAATCGGGGTTATAACAATTAAATCTCGAGCAAGCAGATGAATAAAGAAAATGAACTACTTCCACAAAAAAAAAAGACCCCTAAAATCTTAATTGTGCTCATTCAGAAACATCCCCCCACACCCAGCAAATCAACAGATTAAAATGCTGAAAGATGTCAGAAGTGGCAGAGTAATCGCAGGGCTGTGAGCAGGAGGAGCAGGAGACTCTCCCTCAGCTCCAGCTCCACTCCTGGACACAGTGTCCAGTCCTCCCACAGCCACATTTTGTCCTGGCTCATGATAAAGGCCCCTTGCTAAACAGTTCATTTAAGGATTTTGGGGTTTTTTTTAACTGTCATAAATGGCAATTCTATACCACCAGCTTATATAATGATTACACAACTCCACGGGCTTCAAAAGTACTCGTATGACCACAAAAATCTTGAGTAACCCGGCAACATTTAACATAAAGGTTACCAGAGACTTAACAGGCTTTAGAAGACTAGGAAATTAAACTACCAATCTTTTACTAAGAAAGAGCAGATATTTGGCAGAGGAATCGTCCCCCTACACCTGAAAAACTCCAAGCAGTATAGTTTCTTCTTTTAAGGCTTTGAAATCCCTCCTGACATTGAAGCACCAGCCCTATCTTTGGAATCACAAAAGACTCGGTCCTCTACAACCACTAAGCTTCATTTTTCCAGATCTGCTCTCTGAAGGAGCCACAAAGTGGAACATTTATTCCTGCAGCATAAAAACAACAGGATTTGTTAAGGTTTTTATACTTACAAAAGCCAAGAGTGCAGGTTATTTAAGTTTTCTTTAAGGCTTGGTGCTCAAGTCGAAAGAGTTAGCAAAATTCTACACCGAGGGCTGCCAAATCCTGTTTAGTGGCTGAGAGCGAGAAACCCAAACTGACTCCTCAAGCGTTTACTTGTAATATCTTGACTAAATCGTCACTAATTCCTCTTCGCTATTAAAGATGCAAAATAATGCTTTTGATGTAGGGAAGGAGAAGCTTTCCTAACTCTGCAAGAAATGATGATTTATTCTGGCGTCAAAGTTTCAGTCCTCACCCCAGTATCACAGGTTTAAGTACTTGGTGTGGATTATGCCATGAGCAATCATTATTGTATAGGAATGAAGCAGAAAGACTAATAATTATCGTTGATTGGCTATGAAAATCAACTCCTGGATCCCCAGAGGCAAGCAGGGCTATGTGTTTCTCTGCCCAAAACCTGGATCCTTGCTTCTGGACATAATCAGAGTTTGTATCTTAACATAAAATCACTTGTACCTCCAGGACTACGCAGTGGGTGGCAGAAACAGAACACGGCGGCTGAGCTCCGCTGCACTGAGTTACAAGGTGCCACTAGAAACAGCCAACAAGTCCTTCACTGAACCAACAAGATCCAAAACCAGATGATTTGATTTTCTTAGATTCAATCCCAGCTCAGTACCAACCAACAAGGAAATGCTGGCATTTTCCCTTCCACAGAAAACTAACCAGTCTTCCTACTGTGGGTGAGCTGGTTGTTCCTCCCATTAAGGTGAGGAATAGTTAGACTCTAATTCTCTGGAATGTGCCTTTCCTCTGCCTTGGGACACCAGCAGCCTCAACAAACGTCTCCGGATTTCTAACTTGGGCCAACACTCACTCTACAGACCTGCCTGCAAGGAGCTGGGATGTGGCCTCAGGTCTGCAGCTGTTAGAAGTTATTTAAAAATCAAGAGATATCCTTCAGATACACTTTACAAACCTTAGCCCATAGGGGTTTTGTAATTCTCTCTGCCATGGGAACATCAGACCAGCTCTCCATGATGTGAACAAGAGGTTTTTACAACCCCTGAACCACCAGATCACTGTCCTTCCTTAACACATGCCCTCAGCTGGAAGGAAAGTCCAGGATTTTGCATCGTCAGGTGCTCTCCATTGCTCTAGGAATTCATTGAGCAATCCCCTGAACAGCAAACAACATTAAAAATATCTCAACAGGACTAAAATCTCCCCAAACTGATGGCCATCTCTGCAAGAAGCCTCCAAATCCTCATTATTCCTGGATTTAAGCTAAGTTTCCCAGGCTGCTGCTCAATACTCCTCTCTCCTCGGGAGCAATGTTGGCTTAAAAAGCCACTACTCCCCTCCCCCCGAGTGTTATTTTTAACCTGGATGATTTCAGTGATCCCATTTACAGCACAGCCCCACAGCTGTAACAGGACTGAGGAGCAGCAACTTGGGTGCAAAGGCAGGAATAGGCTGTTAGGATTAGAGACAGCAGAGATGGGGAATTTCTCAAGCCAGGCTGACACAGTGTCAAACCGAGCCACCAAAAACCTCAGCAGCAGCCCGAGGACTTGGGCTAGAACACAATCCACGGGGCAGTTTACGTTTTCACCATTACACCCACATGACACAAACTTACTCATCTCTGGTTGTGTTGCTCCAGGTCCCAAAAGTCACAAGATTCCCTATCATCCCCAGTCCTCCTGCCTTCCTCACCTTCCACAGGCACCAGACACTCACTCAGTGAGGCACTCACTCTCTTCTCTACCTGCACTTCAGGTTCAGCAGTTTTAGAACAAGGTTTTACTCATCTCTTTA
Organism: Rhinopomastus cyanomelas; assembly: GCA_013400115.1. NCBI lineage: Eukaryota > Metazoa > Chordata > Aves > Bucerotiformes > Rhinopomastidae > Rhinopomastus > Rhinopomastus cyanomelas. Next base: position 29,355 of record VXBP01007180.1, on the reverse strand, counting down.
GAACCAAGATTTAAATCCATACGCATCTGCGTATTTAAAACTTCCCCTCAACACTTTCTGAGCTACTCTTATCCGAAGGAAAAGTCTGGGAAGTCCTTACAATTCTCTGTTCCCAATCGTTGCACAAGGAAAGACATGAAAAGCAGCTTTAGGAAATCTTGGCACAGCAGCCCGAGAATGACTGTGAGACTTGAAGGCTTTCATCAAGCACTCTGGTGTTAAGCACGAACCACGGGGAAAGCTTCTGCCTTTCAGAGAAAAGCAGAAGACCTGGTGTTTGCAGCTCATACAGCCCTTCCCCATTGCTAACCGGAGCCTGTGGAATAAAGGCTTGGAAGCTTTTCTGGGTGACACCGAGGCCTACCGAACCACACCGGGCCAATATGCGCTAGTTTCGTCTTTCCAGCACAATCCCGAGCCATTTCAGTGGCTGGAGAGAGATAAAAGCGCTCGCTGGAGCCTGTTAACAGGAACACGGGGGCTCACCAACAGCTTTAGGGGGGAGCCATGGGATACCGGTGAGGTGGAGATCCAACACTTGGACCCCTCCACGCTTGACCCACATAGCGGAGAAAGGACGGGGTCAGGCCGCGAGAGGGTGAAAGAGGAGGAGAGGGGGTGGGGAACGGGCTGAGGGGCCGGCGGCTGCGGGGCGAGGCCCTGCGGCCCTTCCCCGGCCCCGGAGCGGGGCAGGGCGGGGCCCTGCGGGCTGCCCTCGCCCCCTCCCCTCTGCCTGGCCCCGGGCTGAGGGGGGAAGGCTATGGGGGGCACAGGGGGGATATGGCGGGGGGAGTACGTGTCTGTGCACAGGCTGAATGGGAAGAGGGCGGCACCGCGGGGAGGGGGGAGGAATCCGAGCGGCCTCCCTGCACCTGCCCGGCCGGATCCACAGCGCTGAGGGCCAGGGCCG
>VXBP01007180.1:0-22904 GCA_013400115.1 Rhinopomastus cyanomelas | reverse complement strand
TGGGTGGGCCCCCCCCCCAACCCCTCCGAGCCTCCCCACCTCCACCCACAGCCCCCAGTACTGCTGCTCCGAGCTGCCAAACCATCAGGAGGTGCTGGGTTGGGGCGGGGAGGGAGGGTTGCGCAGCCCCCCGGGGAGGCTGCGGGCAGGTTGGGCTCTGCAGCTCTGCAACTGGGGGGGGTGTCGGCCACACACCCAGACCCCCCAGCAACCCCGCCCGTATTGGGGGAACCTCCCTTGTGGCACTGGGGAGGGGTGTCTCGGTGCAACCTGGAGCCCCCCCCCTCCCGCCCCGCAGACCTCTGGTCGTAGCTCCCTGCTCTGCACCAACCAGCGGGNGGGGGGACACAGGGGAGCGCGGGGAGGGGTCGCGGGGAGGCTGTAGGGGTGAGGGGAGTCAGGAAGGAAGGTGGGAGAAGGTCGAGGGCCCGGAGGTTGTTGGGTCCGTTGAGTGGAGGCGTTGGGTCAGTTTAGGATGTCATGGTGTTTGGGAGGTGGGAAGGGCACCCTGGTCTGCTGGGAGGTGTCGCTGCCCACGGCAGGGGATTGGGGCTGGGTGAGCTCTGAGGTCCCTTCCAGTCCAACCCAATCTGGGATGCTCTGGTGTTGATGGCGTTTATTTGTCATTCAGTAACTCCATGTCATTCTTATTTCTTTTCCTTAGACTGTGGAGTCCCTGCTCCGTCCTGCCGGAGCAGCTCCAGCTTGTCTTGTTGTCCCAGTGAGAACAAAGAAGAAGTACTTTATTCCCGAATGGGCCAGAGAAATGACCCCTGAAGAGAAGGAGAAGAGGCTCAAGGCTTCGGGGTTGCTATTTCCTGATGAACGTGTGGAGCGGACTTTCTACTTGGCCTGTACAGGTGGTGGAAACCCTGCTTTGGTCTCTTCCTGTGGGCAAAAGAATGCAAAGTAGCATCCTGGAGGAGTTAGTTTGAGGGGCTGGAGAGGGTGCAGAGAAGGGCAATGAAGCTGGTGATGTGCCTAGGTCTGATGAAGAGTGGCTGAACAATCTGGGACTGTTTAGTCTAAGGAAGAGGAGGCTGAGGTGAGACCTCATCACTCTACAACTGCCTGAAGGGGCATGTAGAGAGGTGGCTACTGGCCTCTTCTCACGAGTCATTAGTGTCAGAATGAGAGGGAAGGGCCTCAAGCAGCACCAGGGGAGGGTTAGGCTGGACATTCAGAAACCTTTTTTACTGGAAGAGTTGTCAGGGATTGGAGCAGTCTGCCCTGGCATGGAGTTAGTGGTTAGACAGAGCCATCCTTGGAGGTGTCTAAAGATCATTTAGATGTGGTGCTTAGAGATCTGAGCCGGTGGTGACGTTGGTAGAGCTGAGTTATTGTTGGACCTGATCTCAAGAGTCTTTTCCAACTGATATGATTCTGTGTTTCTAAGCTGTGTGACTTTGGTGGCAGAGAGTGTCTGCAGTGCAGTGAATTAAACAATCTGCTTCCTGATGAGGAGCAAGCAAGAGCAAGAAAGTCTTGTTCCCTGCTGCTGAGTGTGTCTTCTACCCCAGGCCATATGGAAGAGGAGAGCAGAGAGCAGGCTTCGGTCACTGCTGACAGACTGTATTAGACTGGGAATTCTCTATCTGCTCATATTTCATTTTACAGACATTTTCAGGGTGCAATCCTGCTTCTGCAGCCCCAGCAGCCAGAGTTGCTGCCTCTATTTCTTTCATTCTGCTGTTGAGCCTCCTCGCCTTTCTTCTCTCCTCTGCAGGTGAAATTATAGACCCTTATGTCCCTCCTGAGGGTGATGCCCGCTTGACTCCTCTATCCAAAGATGGGCTGAAGCAAAAGATGGAGAAGCTGAAGCAGACTGCTGCCTCCCAGCTCGCGTACGTACCTCCCCTTCCACTAGTCTGCATCATGGACGTTTTGCTCAGCTCTGTCTCCCAGTGCTGAGCTGCCACATAGTGTTTTCCACCTGCTTCTCCCATTGTTGGTCCTGTACCACTTCAGCAAGAGTCCCTGGTGTAAGAATCAACTCCAGGCACCTATTCTGGCACAAGTGGATGCAGCGTGCACTCATCTGCTTGAAGATTCTATGGGGTTGCAACACAATGTCTGTGTTACAAGCACCTAGAGCTTATTCATCACTGGGGAGCCTCCAGTTCCCAGTTGCTCCCCAGTGAATGCTTAGAGCAGATTAGTGTCATCATCTGAAGCATGATTGATGGTTCTAGAGGGTTCTTTACTTAGTGGAGTGTTTTTCTTGTTGCTTCAGCCTGCGGAAGATAAAAGATCATGACCTGGAGTTCAGCACTAAAACCTTCCCTGAGAAGGCACAAGAGATTTTTATCGAAGCTAACAATTGCCTGGCAAAGTAAGAACCTTTCTCTTGACTGAGCTGGTTGGGTAGGACCAGCTTTCCTTCTATGTTCTGTCTTTCTAATCCTTGTACCTCCTCTGCAACACGTACTTGGAATCTTTTTCTTCCCACATCTCCTCAAAGAGTGCTGGCACCACTGGTGTCAGCAGCACATAGAATCATTAGGGATTGGAAGGGACCAAGATCATCTAGTCCAATCCCCCTGACACAGCAGGATCACCTAGACCAAGTCACACAGGAACACATCCAGGTGGGTTTGAAACATCTTCGGAGAAGGAGACTCCACAACCCCCTGGGCAGCCTGTTCCAGGGCTCTGTCACCCTCACTGGGAAGAAGGTCCTTCTCATATTTATATGGAACCTCCTCTGTTCCAGCTCACACCCGCTGCCCCTTGTCCTATCATTAGATGCCCCTGAGCAGAGCCTGGCTCCATCCTCCTGACACTCACCCTTCACATATTTATAGACATTCATTAGGTCACCCCTCAGTCTCCTCCAAGCTCAAGAGACCCAGCTCCCTCAGGCTCTCCTCATAAGGGAGGTGCTCTACCTCCTTCATCATCCTCGTTGCCCTACGCTGGACTCCCTCCAGCAGCTCCACATCCCTCTTGAACTGAGGGGCCCAGAACTGCACAGAACACTCCAGCTGTGGTCTCACCAGGGCAGAGTAGGTGAGGAGAAGAACCTCTCTCGATGTGCTAACCACCTCTCTTCTGATCCATGAGTGGGTGGTTGGTGCTGTTGGGATTGGGCTGCAGGGAGTTGTTTGGGAAGGAAATGATACTCCACTGGCTTGCTTCACCTTCCAATAATACAATAGATTTCCAACCTGCCTCATTCTTGATTGCATTTCCAAATATCAGATAAATATTTAGTCAGACCTGGCTTCCAGAGGACGTTGTGCCTTTGCCTTAGGTCTTGTCAGCCAGCTTGCCTTCATGTTCTGATTTCTTTCTGAGATCACAGCAGAGACTGTTGCTTGTTCTGTTTTGGGTGTCTTCTGGGGAGGGAGGAATTTGTGAAGAGGCTTTTCCACGCTGTGTGTTTGAGTAACTGGCTGTGTTTCATTTGCAGCTTTAACAAGCAGAAACTTCACTCCCTGGTGACTGAACGATGCTACCCCGTAAGTGTTTACCTGGGTGTAGTGTGTCCTTGATGTCTCATGTCTTTCAGGTTCTCTGAACCTCAACTCTCACCCGTTTTTTTAAGGACAGAGCAGGGAGGGAAGGAGCAAAGTAACCAGTGAATAAACACTCCGGAGTGTGGAGATTATTGAGCATTCAGTTCACTTCCTAATCAAGCTGGTGCTTTATTTCCTTTCTCTTCATAGGAGATGGTCCGTGGAAACAGGTACAAGACCATCCGCTGGAGTTTTTTGGAGTCACTGGAGCCTCCCAGAGTGGTTCACATTCGATGCAACAGCATTATGAACCGGGGGAACCTGTATGGCCAGGTGACAGTGCGGATGCACACGCGGCAGGTACGTCCCACCCAGGGGACCCTCGTGTTTCCTGGCCTGCTGCCAGTCCCACACGTGTGATGAGGAGCCTGGAGGAGACTCAGAGGGGACCTCCTCCCTCTCTCCAGCTCCCTGAATGAAGGTTGTAGTCAGGTGGGAGTTGGACTCTTGTTCCAGGCAGTTAGCACCAGGATGAGAGGGCAGGGCCTGAAGCTGCCAGGAGAGGGTTAGGTTGGGTGTCAGGAAGCCCTTCCTCATGGAAAGGGTGATCAGACCCTGGAATGGAGTGCCCAGGGCAGGGGGGGAGTCCCCATCTCTGGAGGTGTTGAAGGCCAGCCTGGCTGTGGCCCTGAGTGCCCTGGTCTGGCTGCTGGGGTGATGTTAGGGGCTGGGCTGGGCTGGACTCCAACCTCAGTGATTCTGTGGCTGTGTTTCGTGGCTCTTTATACACAGACTCTGGCAATCTACGACCGCTTTGGGCGGCTGATGTACGGTGGGGAGCAGGTGCCCAAGGATGTTTTGGAGTATGTTGTGTTCGAGAAGTACCTGGTGAACCCCTACGGCACGTGGAGGGTACATGGCAAGATCCTTCCAGAGTGGGCTCCACCAAAGGAACCAATCATTAAGGTAAAGGCAGCAGCAGGGTCTGTGTTTGTGAAGTGTAGGTCCTTGGTTTAATTCTGGACAAAACCAGAGCTGATCTTCCACTAAAGGGAAGGTGGTGGATTAATCTGCAGGGAAATCTTTTTATTTATGTGGTCTTAACAGCCTGTAGTCTGTGGAGACTGTGATCATAGAATGGCTGAGGTTGAAAGGGACCTTTAAGATCATCCAGTTCCAACCCCTCTGCACAGGCAGGGACACCTTCACTAGAGCAGGTTGCTCAGGACCCCAGCCAACCTGGCCTTCAACACTGCTGGGGATGGAGCAGCCACAACTTGCCTGGACAATCTGTTCCGGCATCTCAGCACCCTCACAGGAACAAATTGGTTCCTCATGTCCAACCTCAAGTCTCCCATCTTCAAGTCTGGAACCCTTTCCCCTTGTCCTCTCACTACCACCCATGTAAAAAGCCCTCTCCCAGCTTTCTTGTAGCCCACTTCAGAGATTGGGAAGCTGGCAGAAGGTAATTTAGGATAGGAAGTACATCACACCTATGTGTCATGTGCACAGCCTGGCTAAGGAATGCAGGTGCTCTGCCATCCCTTGTACTAAAACCAGGTCCTAGAGAGGAAGGAGGTGAGAACTGTAGTGTACTGGGAGACATAGTCCCCTTCCCACTCTGTGTCACACCCCATGCTGCTGCCATCTGGTCACCTTCTCGTGTGAGACCTTGGCATTGCCAGAAGCCCCTGCTCAGCCTTTTGGGTGCTCTGTAAAGCTGTTACAGCTGTTCCTTGCTGCTGATTTTGTTCCTTGCTTTCTCAGACCGTGTTTATTCCTGGCCCAACCTTGGATCCCTCCCAAGAATACGAGGAAACCAAGTAGGAAGTTGCAGTGCCTGTGCAGAGCAGAGCCACAGCCCTGAAGGGAAGAAGTGGAGAATGTCTGGAGGCAGCAGGTTGGATGTGGCTGAGCCTTTCCAGTGAGCAGTCAACAACAAAGTGGCTTCTGAGATGGACTCCAGCCACTAAGAAGTTGCCTTTAAAGGAGAGAGCTGGGCTTGGGAGGGGGGTTTAGGTGAGCTTTGAGAAGAACTTGACTCTGTCCAAGTAGACTTTGTGCACAGCAGCCTAATCCTGTCTGTGAAGACAAGAAGTCTGGTCTCTTCAAGACTGCTCTCATCTCACCACTTCTGTCTTGAACTCGTATTGTGAAACCCTCAGCAGCAGAATTCCATCTGGACGTGGGACATTTAGCACTTGCAGTGTCACAGACCTGCTGGGGTTTTGTTAACACCAGCAGCAGTAAGTGCTGGTGCATTCTTTCCCCACCCTCTTTCCCTCTCTGTGCTGATTCCCAGACTTCTGTTTTGAACAGAAAGCCAGGAAGAGCAGTGACCTCACTGAATGCACATTGAATTCTCCTGCCACTGGATCCTGCTCAGCAGCTGCTAGGTAGTGGCCAGGCTTCCAGCAGGGCTGCAGCACAGCACTGATCATGTAATAAATATTTCTGACTCCCAAGGTCAGTGTTTACATCAGCCAAAACCCTCTTGGGAGCTGCATTTGCTGCAGACACGGAGTTCAGCGACAGGATGTTGTTAGCGAGTGGCTGGCACCATCCTGTGGACACAGGGACATTCATATCAGGTCCCCTGGTTTTGCAAGTGCTGTGGGTCAGGAACACTCATACCCAGAGGTTCCCTTTTTCCACGGCAGTGCAGTCTGCTGTCTGTTCTTGCTTCTCTCTGCTCAGGTGCTGTTCACTCCTAGACCCAGAGCAAAACATTCACCAGTCATCAAACAATGAAGCGTTTTCTTTTCACATTAGGGATTGGAAGTGACCTTGAAAGATCTCCCAGACCAATCCCCCTGCTAGAGCAGGACCACCTAGACCTAGTCACACAGCAGCACCTCCAGCCAAGTTTTAAAGGTATCCAGAGAAGGAGACTCCACAACCCCCTTGGGCAGCCTCTTCCAGTGCTCTGTCACCCTCACTAGGAAGAAATTCCTTCTCATACTGATGTGGAACCTCCTAATGTTCCAGCTCACACCCATTGCCCCTTGTCCTACCATTGGGTACCCCTGAGACCTTGTCTTGCTTTTCAACTCAGTTGTTTTCCAGAGCTTGTGAGAGTTAAGTGCAGTTTATTTTCCTTCCTTGAAAGAGATTTTGCAGAGTGGAAGCTGGATCCTTTTGCTTGCAGAGCTGCTCTGTTTTTCTTATGAATGATCCTTGTTTGGAAAGGGCCAGAATGACATCATGATGCTCTGCTGGGAGTCACCGATGGAATCCCTTCCATCCCTTTGGAAACCAGAGGGGTGTCACAATCTGTCTGCCTTCTCTGAGAGAACCTACTATATTGAGTCTCCTGCCTACGCTTCGCTCACCAGCTGAAGGGAGACTCTGAGCTCTCTGGCATCTGTAAGCCGAGCCAGGAGCCAAAATAAATCAGTGTGAGCTGCTGGCTTTGTGTCCGCTGTGACTTGGGCAACTTACGAGCAGGTATGGCCATGACTCCTCCACCAAGACCTACAGGCAACGTGCAGCTGCAAGAGAGGAGGAGCCTGTTTTCTCCTGAGTGGCTTTTCCAGGAGAACTTCTAGCAGCTTGTCCTTCACCAATGTTCAGTCCTCTTCCTGGGATTCCCTCAGAGCCCCTCGTGCTTCCTTGGGTGCCCCCACCCCATACATCAGCCACGGAGCACCCACTGTAGATAATAGTTTTATTCTCTGTGTGTCCAGTCACTTACACGCCTGGGTGATCGTTTGATGTGCTGCTCTGACCAGCACTGACCCCACCTTACAGCAGTGCTGCTCCCTAAAGGAACAGCAGGATGAGCCCTGAGCCCCAGCCTTGCCTGGAGATCGGAGGGAGAACTGAGACCTTCGCTTCTGCTGTCTCTGGTGGAATTTATTCCCATCTCAGCGGAGCGGAGAGACAAATCCTGGGAGACCACATGCTTTGTAGTTTCCCTGAGGCTTCTCCCATGTTCCCATCCCTTGTGCATTGGTGAGTGGGTGGGCTGGAGCTGTGGGACCCCCTGTCTGATGCTCTGGAGGTTGTGAAGCCTCTGTGGCTTCAGCATTGTGGTCAGATTGAAGTCTCTTATCTGCCCCAAAGGGATGAGCCCCGTGGGCACGAGGGGGATGTCGAGATGTGGGGTGATAAAAGGCATCCAGTGCTTCTACAGATGGGCTGTAAAAGTGAAGGCTGTGCTAGTGCCAGCAGGAATCACAGAGTCGTGGAACATGAGGGATTGGAAGAGACCTCAAAAGATCATCCAGTCCAGTTCTCCACCCACAGCAGGATCCCCTAGATCCAGTCACACAGGAACATGGCCAAGTGGGTTTGAAATGTCTCCAGAGAAGGAGACTCCACAACCCCCCTGGGCAGCCCCTTCCAGGGCTCTGTCACCCTCACTGTGAAGATGTTTCCTCTCATATTGATGTGGAACTTCCTGTGTTGCAGCTCACACCCACTGCCCCTTGTCCTGTCATTGGGTGCCCCTGAGCAGAGCCCGGCTCCATCCTCCTGACACCCGTGCTTTCCGTATTGACCAACATTCATGGGGTCACCCCTCAGTCTCTTTCCTCCAAGCTAAAGAGCCCCAGCTCCCCCCAGCCTTTCATCATCAGGGAGACGCTCACTCCCTTCATCTTTGTGTGAGTGCTGGTGGGGAAAGTGCTGTGGTGGGAGGGTGAGCACTGGGCACGTCTGTGCACACACAGACTGAGCAGAGAAACCAGTAACCACAGAGTGCTTTGGAAAGAACCCATCAGTTAGTTAAGACAAGCAGCTGAGGAGCTGCAGGAGGGAGATGTGTAGCAGTCAGCAAGGAGGGGTGGTGGTGGGAACCTCAGCCCTCGTGGATGTGGAGGTTTCTGTGGGCTGAGGGGTGGTTTGTCCCATCAGACCACGTGGCAGCGTTGCCTAAGGGCAGTGTTGGAGCATTGAGCTGGACGGCTGAGCTGAAGCAGAGAAGAAAGACCAGCTTGGCTTGTGGGAGTCCTGTGGCTGGCTTGGGGGCTTCAGAGGATGTTTAACATAAAAATTAACTTAACTTTGTGCCAAGGAAGCAAATTGCTGTGATGGTCCCCGAGCGCCGCTGGTGATGGCCACTGGAACCCGCTGGGAGCACGGCTGTGCTAGCGGTGGATGCTTCAGTCCTGGGCTGGGCTGGGCAGGGAGGCAGCAGCCACGAGCTCAAGACTTTGTGTTTGTGGAGGCTTTGTCTGTGCCCAGTTAGTGGCTGGACAGAGGGAGCTACTCGTGGTCCCATGGGCAAACCTCGTGCTGGGTCTCACTCGCCCTGCTGGCTCTGCCCCGCTGGGATGCCTGTGTGGGATCAGCAGTCTCCACATCCCATGGACACACCTCAGAAGTTTTCCTCACATCAGTGCTGGTCTCCTCAGATGCAGGTGGAGCCCCTTCTGCTTCCCAGGGACAAACCTCAGACACGGTAGCACTTGGGTGGGGGCTGCTCTCTGCTGCAGGAGCTGCGCTCACTCCCAGAGGCAGTGGCTCTGCCCTGAGACCCCGCTGGGTCTGGACACTGGGCAGGATGCGGCACAGGGGCTTGTGCTCCTCCTGGCCCTCCGGTCTGCCCTTGGATTTTCTGAGCAGGGCTGCTGGAGACACAGCACTGCCTCCTGCCACCGGCTTTGACTTCCCCATCCCAGTGGGGGATGCTCCATCAGCTCCCTGGGGACACACACCGGCTTCGAGGCTTTCCTGCTCTGAGCCACTGGCCTCTGCTGCTTCCCAGGGGCAAACATCAGACCTCCTGCTCTCGGCGCTGTCTGACTTCTCTGATGGCTCTTTCCCTGGTCCAGTTTTCAGGGAGGGCTCTGCTGTGCCTGGGCTCTCCCAGGGGCAGATGGCCTCTCGCTCCCTGCTCTCCTCTGGTGGTTGGGGGACGCTGGCTTTTTCCAGTGGGAGACCGAGCTTAGCTGGGGATGGTCCTTTCTCTGGTGGAGCTGCAGCCACCTCCCAGGAGCAGATGTCTGCCTTAGCAGTGGCTTCAGCCTCTGGTACCTCCCAAGGACAGACCTCTGCCTTCACGCTCTCCTCACTTTGGGATTTCTTGGAGCTTGATTTGGGCAGAGCTGGGCTCTTACTGGGGGGTTTTGCTGGGGTGTCCTCTGTGCCCGTGGTCTCCCAGGGACAGATGGACTCACGGTCTCTGATTGATTTCTCCTCTCTCCCAGACTTTCTGTCTCCAGGCTCTTTGGAGCTTTTGCTCACCAAAGAGAGACTGTCCTTGTCCTGTCTTGGTTTCTTTTGAGTTGATGGTGGAGCAGCCACCTCCCAGGGGCAGATTTCTGCCTTAGCAGTGGCTTCAGCCTCTGGTACCTCCCAAGGACAGACCTCAGCCTTCATGCTCTCCTCACTCTGGGATTTCTTGGAGCTTGATTTGGGCAGAGCTGGGCTCTTACTGGGGGGTTTTGCTGGGATGTCCTCTGTGTCTGTGGTCTCCCAGGGACAGATGGACTCACGGTCTCTGATTGATTTCTCCTCTCTCCCAGACTTTCTGTCTCCAGGCTCTTTGGAGCTTTTGCTCACCAAAGAGAGACTGTCCTTGTCCTGTCTTGGTTTCTTTTGAGTTGATGGTGGAGCAGCCACCNGGCAGATGGCCTCTCGCTCCCTGCTCTCCTCTGGTGGTTGGGGGACGCTGGCTTTTTCCAGTGGGAGACCGAGCTTAGCTGGGGATGGTCCTTTCTCTGGTGGAGCTGCAGCCACCTCCCAGGAGCAGATGTCTGCCTTAGCAGTGGCTTCAGCCTCTGGTACCTCCCAAGGACAGACCTCTGCCTTCACGCTCTCCTCACTTTGGGATTTCTTGGAGCTTGATTTGGGCAGAGCTGGGCTCTTACTGGGGGGTTTTGCTGGGGTGTCCTCTGTGCCCGTGGTCTCCCAGGGACAGATGGACTCACGGTCTCTGATTGATTTCTCCTCTCTCCCAGACTTTCTGTCTCCAGGCTCTTTGGAGCTTTTGCTCACCAAAGAGAGACTGTCCTTGTCCTGTCTTGGTTTCTTTTGAGTTGATGGTGGAGCAGCCACCTCCCAGGGGCAGATTTCTGCCTTAGCAGTGGCTTCAGCCTCTGGAGCATCCCAGGGACAGACCTCTGCCTTCACGCTCTCCTCACTCTGGGATTTCTTGGAGGTTGATTTGGGCAGAGCTGGGCTCTCAGTAGGAGGTTGTTCTGAGAGCTGCTTTGTGCTCAGGCTCTCCCAGGGACAAACCTCCTCCTTCATGCTCTCCATGCTCCAGGATTTCTTGGAGTCAGTTTTTGAGCTCTCCAGACCCTTCCTAATGAACTCTGCTGAGGTCTGGATGTCTCTGTGCTCTGGCTGATGGCCATCCACCTCTGCCAGCTTTGCTTTGATATCATCAAGTCCTCCAGATCCTAGGTTCCTCTCCCCTTTGGAAGTCCCTTGCGTGTCCTGACTCACTCTCTGCTTCCCCCATGAAGCTGCAGGCTCCTCCCAAGGGCAGATGTTGGTTTTGGCCAGTGTTTCACCCTCCACTTCCCAGGGGCAAATAGCAGCCTTCTTGCTGTCGATGGTTCCTGTTTGCTTGGATGATGGTTTGGGCAGAGCTGGGGGGTTGTCTGTGCTGGGCTGCTCCTCACTTTTCCCAGGGCTGGAGGATTCCCACTGGTCTCTTCCCTTTGCTGCAGTCAGAGCCTTCTCTCCTGTGACCCTCGGGGCTGCTTCCTGGGGGGAAATCCCGCTCTTCGCTCGAGAGGTTTCACCTCCACCTGATGTTCCTGCATCAGACAAGGCTGCTCCCTTTTCCCAGGGGCAAATTTCTGCGTCGCTGTCAGCTCCTGCTGCTTCCCAGGGACAAACTGAAGCCCTTGCGCTGAACGAGCCCTTCCAGGTCACTTCTGGCAGCTCAGAGCTTCTGGGAACAGGTTTTGCTGGTGGTTCCTGCAGGCTTCTCCTGCTGTCCTGTTCCCTCATCAGACCCTGTGACTTTGTGATGCTCCTGACCTGCCCCTCGTGCTCTGGCTGAGCCCCATCCCCAGCCTCCCACGGACAAACCTCAGCCCTCCTGCCCTCCACATTCTCTGCTTTCTCCAAAGCCACTTCCAGCAGCTCTGGGGCTTTGCCTGGTGGCTTCTTCACATCTGGCTCTTCCCTGGAGTGATGGAGACCATCCTCACGGCCATCCTTTTCCAGGCCTTTCCCTTGGCCCCCGCTCTCCTCCCAGGGGCAGATTTCCAATTTAATGCTGGGATCTGCCTGAGTTTCCCCAGGACAAACCTTCTCCTGCCTGCCCACCACCCTGCCAGCTTTCCCCACCACAGCTGGAACCACATCTGTGCTCCAGCTCCTGCGGGGGACACTTTCAGTGTCCTGAGTCCCCCTAGAACTGAGGGGCTGGGGTTGGCTGCCCCCCTTCTCCAGCACCTTGGCTGGGATCTCCTCACCCAGTGGAACCCCACTGTCATCCCGGGAAGCAACTGCCTCCTGTCGCAGCAAAGGTCCTCTCCCAGCTGGGGCTCCCCAGGGGTAAACCGCAGCCTCTGGCCTCTCGGGTCTCAGCTCACCGGTGGTGGGTGGATGGACACTGTCTGCAGTGGGTTTTACATGTGGCTGCTCCTCCTCTGCATGGCCCTGGGGGTCAATGGATCCACCAGCCACCCCGAGCCCTTCACCTGGCCCAGCCACCCCTTTGCCTGGTGTTATCAACCTCGCCATGGCTGCAGGAACATCCTCCCCTGGCTCTGCCTCTTCCCAAGGACAGATCTGTGCCTTCCTGCTGCTGGCTACCATTGGGGTTTCATGGGGATGTTCAGCTCCTTCTGGGTGGCCAGTGCTGGCTGGAGCCTCTTGCCCCTCCAAGTGTGGCTCCAAACCCTGGCCAGCATCTCCATCCCTCTGGAGGGCACGGGGCTCCTCTGCCACTTTGTCACCATCACTGGACCCCAGGGCTGGGCCGTCCCACTGTCCTTCTGTCCCCCTGTCCCTCCAGCCCTGGGATTCCCAGGCGGTGCCAGCATTGTTGTTTTGCTGGCAGGGCACTGTGTCCCCCTGCCGCGGCTGGGCAGGGGACACACTGCTGGGGCTTTGGCCACTGAGGTCTTGGCTGATCACCCCAGGGGACACAGCTGATGTCTCTGTCTTCTCCCTCCTGCTGCTCCCCTCCCTCCCCTTCTTCCTGAGGCTCCCCTCACCCTCCCTCTTTCCCCTCAGGATGCTTTTGGCTCTGGAGCGGTTGAAGGCTTTGAGGGCAAGTCCCAGGCCCCTGATGGAGGTCTTCTGGGAGGACGGCTGGACGCTTGGGCCAGTGGCCACTGTCTCACTGGGGGTCCTCGAGTCTGCTGCTCCAGCAGCTTTTTGCTTCCGGCTCAAGATCTCCTCCTGGACCAGCTCCCAGGGACAGACTTGTGCCGGGATGGATGCTGCGGTCACTAGCTGGCCCTTCCCCGCCGAGGGGCTCGTGCCCCCCAGATCTTTGTCCACTGTCTCTACCGTTGGCTCCTCTGTTTCTTCCACCTGTGCCGGGGGGTCCGCAGGCGGCTCCGCTCTCTCCGGACTGTCCCCAGCTGGCGCAGGACGATGCCCCAGGCTCTGGTAGCGGGTTGGGGGTGGCGGTGGGGTCCTCTTCACTGCCACCCGCACCCGCCCCGGTAGGTGGGAACTGTCGACGCTTCTGCTCTTGATGGGTCCATAGATGATGCGTTTCTGCGCCTTGCCATTGCCCACGGGGGACGAGTCCTCCTCCTTGGCAGGGCTGGAGCTGGTTGGCAGAAGTGAATCGGCTGCCTCAGGCCTCTGGGGCTTCCTGGCTTCCTCGGGGGGTCCGTGGCTGGTAGCCGGGTGCCAGGTGACGTGCCATCTGTCCCGCGCAGCCCGGCTGGCGGCGATCAGAGCCTCCTCCCGCGCTCCAGCGACGTCGCTGAGCGACTTCTGCAGAGGGGCTGTGTGGGGCAGGAGGGGCTGCCTGGACCCCACCAGGTTGTGGGCGCTGGCTGACTTGCACACGAGCGGGGCGGCGTCGAGGGACTCGCTGTCCGCTGGCTCTGAGGCCGTCGCTGCCACCCTCCCCAGCACAGGCTCCCCAGGGGTGGGAGGACCCCCGGGGGGCTCCCGCGGGGGAGCCTCGGTGCTGTGGGACTTGGGCAGGGCGGCAGCACGGTGCGGGGAGCCGTCGTCCCGCATCCGCAGGCTGGCGCTGGCGGCGCCGGGGAGCCGTTTGGCCGAGGAGCTGCGGCGTGCCAGGGCGGCCACCCGCTCGCCACCGCTGCTGCGACGCGCTGCGGGCTCAGGCGGCTCGGTGCCGCGGCGGGCGAGGGAGCGGGCGAGGCTGCGGCGGGAGCTGCGCTTCTTGTGGACGTGGGGGTTGTTGGCCGCCATCCTCCGCGTCTTGTGCATCTCCAGCTGCACGTAGAGCTTCTTCAGCTCCTCCTGCGCGGCGCGACGTGGGCAGGGGGACGTGGGCAGGGAGAAGGGAGACGAGAGACAACATCGCGGGGGCTGCGGTGAAACCCCGCAACACCCCAGCTTGGCCCCTCGGGCCAGGCTGTCCCCTTGTCCCCAAGCCCCAGCCTTGTCCGTCCCCCCCAGCCCCAGGAAGGTTTCCCTGCCCGTGGAGGTGGGGGTTCCCCCTGCACCCGCTGCAGCCCCCCCTCTGCTTTGCGTCAGGAGAAAGATTGCGAAAGGCACCTCTTACTCTGCACAGCTAGCGTCAAAAGAAGGTCCTGAGTGTGCCACCCACCCGAATGTCATCGGGGTCGAGACTGTGCTCGCTCCAGGCGGATGCGATGCTGCTGTTGAGGCAGGAGCCCGAGTGCCGCATGTCCAGCTCGTCCTCGTAGACCTCGGCTGCGATCTCCTCCCGCAGCGGCGAGCCGGTGTGGAGGAACTGAGGGCAGCGAGGGATGGGCTTGTCGGGGCGTCCCCAGGTCACTGGGGAACCCCAATGCCGACATCCCAAGGGGTTACAGAAGACTGGGAAGCCCCAACCTTGTCTTTCTGAGGGGTCCCTGAAACATTGAGGGACCCTAGTGCCACTTCCCCAGGTCCCCGGGCTGAGGGTTACCTTGGGGATGAAGAGCAGCGCCAGGGTCATGGTGATGGTGCCGTGGGTGTGGGCAAAGAAGAGCAGCAGGGTCCAGTCAGGGTGCAGTGATGGGACCATGATGAACCTGGAAAGGGTGAAGAGGGCAGCACCAAGTCCCATGGAGGTACCCACAGCCCCCTGCCCACCTCTGGGCCCCACAGCCTCCATCCTGCCCGGGGACCCACGGGGGGAACCTGCTGGCTTGAGGGATTTGCCGAAGGTTCCTCTGCATCACTGGGGACGGGAGTCTCAGTTCCCAGCGCCCTTGTCCTACCTGACCACGTGGAAGGTGGCCGAGATCATGAGCTCATTGTGGAGCGCGATGCCCATGTAGCGGGGCTCGTGGAAGGCGGAGGGCACGGCGCGCGTGGCATAGCAGAGGAAGCTGCCCCAAAACAGGAACAGCATTTCGGCTGTGGGAGAGAGCCAGGGGAGCGATGCTGAGCACCCAGCCCCACCGCCCTGCTGCCTTCACAGTGGCACCTGTGGGTGCTGAGCTGCGGGGTGGTGGGTGATGCAGGAATCTCCCTGCCCAGGGGCTCATCCAGTCCGATGGGTTCACCCCGGCTGCCCTGTGGTTGGAGCTGGGTCATACAGAGCCGGCACAGCTGGCCCCAGGACTACTAGGACTGATGTGCCCTGCACCAGGGTGAGTCCTAGAGATGCTCAGAAGAGAGGGTGGGTGACAACCTGGGTGGCCCAGCCCTGCTTACAGGCTCTAGGCAGGTTAAATGGACAAGGAAATTAACCCCCCATATGTCACATCTCCAGAGTGGGGTCCTGGGGCTGGGGGGACCCCCCGGGGGCACTCTGGGGACTGGTCTCACCGATCACCATCATGTAGTCCCAGTGGTCGTGGCTGCAGATGTAGAAGTGGAGCCCGCGGGCGGTCTGGGTGCGGATCACCAGCGGGATGTTCTTGTCGACGTTCTCCAACATCCCGATGGTCCAGGCTGCCAGGAACCACAGCACCAGGAGCAGGATCAGCCCCAGCATCTTCAGCACCCGCTCGCTTGACACGTAGGGCACCCGCTGGGCCGTGCGGGACAGGAACAGCTTCAGCACCCTGTGAGGCACAGAGGGGTGAGTCCCTGGCCCGGCCCCGCTGTGGGGGTCCCAGCATGTCCCCCCTCTACCCCAGCCTGGGTACCTGTAGAGCTTGAGGGTGATGGTGCCGTAGACGATGGCGAAGCCGAGCATCCGTACCCAGCGCAGCACAATGCAGCGGAAGATGCTCGGCTTGAAGTACAGGATGAAAACCTGGGGCAGCGGAGAGAGGGGTCAGCAGGCAGCTCTGAGATGGGTCCCATTTGCCTTGGGAGGGCAGGGGCCAACAAGTGCCAGAGGCTGGGCAACCGCCTGCTTTCATGCCAGCCCTACTACTGCCCTTCCCCTTTGGCTCTAAGGCAGCCGCTGCAGCAGTTACGGGAGGGAGAGGGGATTTGGGCAGCGATTAATTCCCACGGCCAGGGGGAGAAAAGGGATTGGGTTTTCTGAGAAGGTTTTCCCTGCAGCTGCCAGGGGCTGTGCCAGCCAAATTAACAATTAGGTGGAGCCGTGCCCATGCCCTGCTCGGGGCCAGCGCTGTGCCCTCACCCAGGGGGCAGCCAGCCAATGCTGCAAAGGCTCTTCAGCTCTGTCCCAGGGGTTCTCAGCCCTGGAGCTGGCTGGATACTCACAGGGAAGTAGAGAAGGAGGGAACCGAAGAGGATCGTCTCCAGGAGGACGACTCCAGATGCCCGGATCCTCTGCAGG
Source organism: Rhinopomastus cyanomelas (assembly GCA_013400115.1). NCBI lineage: Eukaryota > Metazoa > Chordata > Aves > Bucerotiformes > Rhinopomastidae > Rhinopomastus > Rhinopomastus cyanomelas. Next base: position 6,677 of record VXBP01007180.1, on the reverse strand, counting down.
GACAGAGGCGTGAGGCTGCAGCTGGAGCCTTTAGCAGTGCCTGGAGGGGATGGAGCCAGGGCAGGGGGATCCCCCGAGCTTGCCAGGCTGTGAAATGCCTTCCCCTGGGAGCCCCCCCGGGGTGCACAGGGATTGGGAGTGGGCAGGGTGCAGGGCAGGGGGTGCTGGGCAGAGCGGGAGGGCTCGGGGACGCCTTGCCTTGCTCCGTCGGAAGTGGTAGGACACGAGCATGCTGAGGAACACGGCCAGCATGCAGCAGGCCTGGCAGGAGAGGACGGCAGCCCGCAGCGCCCGGTCCTCCTGGATGAGGCAGGGCACGTCGTCCTCGCAGGTGGCACAGCCCAGGCGGCAGGGCCGGCAGGACAGCCGGGACTCCCCATCCACCACGGCTGTGCCTGGGGACAGAGCGATGGGTGGGTGAAATCACACAATGTCAGGGGTGGGAATGGACCTCTAGAGGTCATCCAGTCCAAGCCCACCTGCCGGAGCAGGATCCCCTAGATCAGCTCACACAGGAACACCCAGGCTGGTCTAAATGTCTGCAGAGCAGGAGACTCCACAACCCCCCGGGGCAGCCACTTCCAGGGCTCTGTCGTCCTCACTGGGATAAAACTTTTCCTGATGTTTCCATGGAACCTCCTCTCCTCCAGCTTGTCTCCACTGCCCCGTGTCCTGGACACCCCTGAGTAGAGCCTGACTCCGTCCTCCTGACACCTGACCTTTCTATATTGATCAACATTCGTGGGGCTACTCTTCAGGCTCCTTTTTTCCAAGCTCAAGAGACTCAGCTCCCTCAGCCTTTCCTCAGCACGGACATGCTCCACTCTCCACTCCATCAGCTCTGTGGCTCTGCTCTGGGCTCTCTCCAGCAGCTCCGTGTCCTTCTGGAACTGAGGGGCTCAGAACTGGACACAAGATTCCAGCTGTGGTCTCACCAGGGCAGAGTAGAGTGGGAGGAGAACTTCTCTCCATCTACTAACCACTCTCCTTCTAATCCACCCCAGGATGCCACTGGCCCTGTTGGCCACAAGGGCCTGTTGCTGGCTCATGTTCATCCTGCTGGCCAACAGGACCAACAGGTCCCTCTCCCCTGCTCTCCAACAGGTCACTCCCCACCCTATACTAGTCCACGGGGTAGCTCTTGACCAAATGCAAGATGCCAGGTCAGGGTTAGGGTTCCCAGCGAGGGCATGAACTCAGGCTTCTCAAACCCCACCCTGATCCCAAAGCCTGATGTAGTAGCCACTAGGTCTGGGCTTGGCACCCACCTGCCTGGGCAGCGCTGGCTGCTCCACCAGCCCTGTAGAAGCCTGGCTTGCACCGGCACAGGTACCTCCCGAGGACAAAGCCACGGCTCTCCTGGGGGACGCACTGAGGGAGACAGGTGAGGGCTCATCCCGCACCCTATATGCTCCCCACATCCCTCTGCCCCGTCCCCAGAGCTCCAGCATCCCCCCGGTTTGCCATGTACCCAACCCCGCAGCATCCTCCCCCCCGCACCCGGGAGGAATCAGCGGCTAAACGTTTGAGAACTGAAAGCCGAAGCTTGGCCCCCAAATCCCTCCCTAAAACCTAAATGGACACCTAATGCAGCAGAGAGCACTAATCCTGCTGGGCCGTGACGGCAGCGGCGGGCACGGCACCGCTGCCCTAATCCCCCAGCGCAGCACCCTGCCCCGACGGGCCGCGCTGGCGGCTGTTCTGGCTATTGTTGTGCTCTGGAGAGATGCCCAGCGGCGGAGCCCGGCCCTTGGGAGGGCATCGCCCGCGGGGTGTGGGCAGGAAAGAGAAGCTGGTGACGCCTTTCCCCTGCTCGGGCACGGCGGCGGCTGCGGGTGGGATCCCAAGCCGAGGGGCTGCGCTCAGCCCCGGGACACACTCGGGCGCCACCGGCTCGCTGGGGCGGGCACTGCTGGGGGCTGCTGGTTTGCCCACCAGTTGCCAGCCCTGTGGTGCCCGGGTAGGGAGCAGCCAGGTCACCCACTGCAGCGGGCAGATTTGCACAATAAACCCCTCGGCTGCGGCACCGAGAGCAGCTGAGCGAAGCAGATGGATCGGCCGGGAGAGGATAAACCTCAGCCCGGAGGGAGGGACCCGCAGCGGGCTCAGCCTGGCCGGGGCATGGGGGATCCCACTGCCTGAGGGGATGGGGTGCTGGGTGCCAGTGGGTGATACCTGGGTGCTGTTGAGGTCGCAGCGGTGAGTGTCTGCGAACCAGCCCGGCCCGCTGGAGCACTGGTCGATGGCCACGTCCCGCAGCTCGATGTCCACCCGCACAACACCCCTGTGCGGAGGGATGGGCTCAGCCGCGGGGGCTGCAAGGGGGGGTCCCCATGCCCTCCTTGTGACCCCCGCTCAGCGTGGCAGTGCCCCGCTACTGCCTCTGGGACAGGACAAAGCCGTGGGGGCGGCCTGGGCTTGTTCACGGGCTGGTTGGGCAACACGAGGTGTCAGCAACATCCCGATCCGGGATGCCCTTCCCTGCAGCGGTGCCTGGGGGAGGTTGGGGCTGGGGCAGGGGCAGCAGCTCCTGGGAGCGAGTTCTGCCCTTCGACAGGGGCTTTAATGTAACAGCCTGGGCAGTGGGAGCTGCTGGGGTGGCCACTGCCTGCTACCCTGTACCCTGTGGCACTGACTCTCTTGTTGCTCTGAGGTAGACACGGCTTCACCCCTTGGAAACGTGGCCGTGTCCCCTCTCTTGGCTGAACCTAGCTGTCCCCTTCCCTCCCCAGTTCCTCCTACCCCTGCTGCCTGCACGGGGGGTGCTGCAGGGACCCAGCAGCCCAGGGACAACCTCCAGCTGCCAGGATGCCCCAGTGTGACTCTCCCACCCCATCAGGGGCCTCTGGGGGTGGCAGCCGAAGGCGGCCAGGGCTGAGCTGGGTGTCCCTGTGGACGTGCAAATGCCCACGAGCACATACACACACACACGTGCACAGGGCCACGGGCAGGGCGCTGCCACGTTGCCAGCAGGGCTGGCACCCACCCAGCACCTCGCTGCCAGCACCCCGGGGTGGTGCATCCAGCTGCACCTCCCCAGCAGGCACGGGGGGCACCCCTCAAACACCCTTTCTGCCCCCACCCCATTCCCTCTGGGTACCACTTACTTGAACTCGGGGCTGAGGTCCGGCTTGAGTCCGTAGAAGGCGGAGGAGAGCGTCACCATCCAGGTGGGCACGAACCTGCCATCCTGGCACTCGAGGAACGGTGGGGACCACCGCACGTGGCCTGGCTCGCCCACGTAGCTGTCTCCCCGCTGCCACTTCGGGGTGTCCATGGTGCGCAGGTCGTTGCTGAGGACCCTCTTGCGGAGCTGGGGGCTCTGCTGGGACCTGAAGGCGTTGAACCACTCGTTGTCCCAGCTGAGGTTGCCCAGGCTGGGGGCAGCAGCGGAGGCATCCCGCAGCAGGATCTCGCCATCCCCTTTGGTGGCCTGGAGCATCAGCCGGGGCTTGGCGGCCAGCGGGTGGGCGTCGAGGGCCAGCACCGCCCGCCGCACCCACGGGTGCCCCTCGGCCAGGCTGCGGACCAGCGCCTGGTACCACTCGATGTCCTCGGCCACGCTGGCCTCGCGGATGTCGTTGGTCTGGAAGAGCATGTTGAGGAAGTTGGCGGCATGGGCCAGCGCCTCCGGGGCGGCGCGCAGGGTGGCACGCAGCGCCGGGGGGGGGCCAGGGCCAGCTGCCCTGGCTGCGATGCCCCGGCTACAGTTGGCCCGCGCCAGCCGCTGGGCATCCCCCGTCTGCAGGAAAGCCATCGCCGCCACTGAGCCTTCGACGTCGGCCGCCGCTCCGGGCTCCGGGGTGGGTGCCCAGGAGGATGATGAGGCCAGGGACCATCCTGCCGGCCTGGGGGGTCTCTCCTGCGGGCGCTGCCCCCCCACGAGGACGATGCTGTAGAGCAGCACCGTGTGCCAGCACCAGAGCGGCGGCCACCGCTGTGGCCTCATGGCCAGGGCTCAGCGGAGCCCCCTGGCCCCCCGCGGCCGTGGTGGCCGGCAGGGGGTGGGCATGGTGGGCACGCGCCGTGAGCTGGCCAGGAACCTGCTCGGCTGTGCAGGGCTGGACTCTCACTCTGCCGCCTGTTTTCCTCCCTCGGCAGCGCCGGAGCAGACGTCACCAGCTCCAAAACGTGTTCATCTGCTGGCGCTGCCCGCCGGAGCCCCCCCTCGCCCGCTGCCGCTCGCTCGCTCAGCCCAGCTGTGCTACCAGGGTGCCCCCCACCCTGAGCCCCGTGAGGACCCCCACACCCTGGCCACCTCAGGCTGGCCTTGATGCAAGCACATCCTGATGGGAAGCCATGGCAACGGGAACTGGGAATTTTCCTGCCAGCATCCCCCTCCCTGGGGCCTCGTGGCAGCTGGAGGAGGGGAGAAGGTTGCCCGCTGGGTCCCCATATGGTCCTGGGTTTCATCCTGCAGTGCTTGGCCCCCCAGCCGTGGGATGGAAGGTGAGAGGAGGGGTGACACACACGTGGGGTGGCCCTATGGGGCTGAAGCTGATCACTGTGCTGTGAGGTGGCCACGACCCCGCCTGACACCCCACCCGAAGCTGGGGACTGATGTCCTGCACCTCACACATAGCCCTGCCCTGGCTACAGAGGGAAACTGAGGCACGGGAGACTGCTCAGCTCCCCCTTCCTGGAGCAGCACTGATTCCTCTGGCCACCAGCCCCCAGCTGTGGGGAGAATTGGTCCTCAAGCTCCTCCTTCAATGGGAGGTGCAAGAGCTGTGCATTAAAATGAGGGAATGAAGAGAAGAAAGATCCCAAGAGAGAGACTTCCCTTCCCCTTCCTCTAACCCTAACATAATCCTAACCCTAACCCTATCTAGGATCTATCTCATCCTCATAACAGCAGAGGTCACCGTCATAAACAGGACCGAAGGGGTGAGTTTAGTGCTTCCCTTTGGCCTCCAGGAAGGTCTGAGCCCCTGCTGCCCCAGCAGTGGAAGCACAGAGCCATCACAGGTCCGGTCTGTTTGCTTAGAGGTCCCTCACAGCTGGATGAAACAGAGCGAGTTGTTCCACCACCAGTTGCAAAGCCTGTAGTGTTGTTCCGCAGCTTAACTGGGACCAGAGGGTCAGCTGGGGAGTTTTTCAGTGTCCTGAAGTCTCCCTCGGTCTGAATGCTCCTCCAGCACCATCACAGCAGTATCTCCTGCTGGTTCTGGATCCTCCTTGTCAGGCCATTCATTTTCCCAGGGCCCCTCTTGTTTCCAATTAGCTCATTGATTAAATCTTTAATGGGATTTTAGAGCTGATCTCCTGAGGACACCGCTCCGAGTGCTCCCTTGACTCATTCCCATCTTCATCCACATCCACCCTCCTTCCCTCCCTTCCATGACCAACCATGTGTGGGCTCTATCAGTCGGTTGATCGGTTTCCCCAGGACCCCTCGTTCCTGAGTGACTTCTTCATGTCAGGCTGGCACTGTTGGCTATTAGTCTCTTCATCCGGGCTACGTTTGGGTCCCAGTTCAGATTCTGATTGATAGGAACGAGAAGTTCATCATCACCACCATCACCAGGGTTTTCTCTCTTCTCTTTTTCTTTCTAGCCTCTTCCAGTAACAACTGTCTTCCTTGGGCTGTAAAGGAGGCACCAAGTAACACTCACATGTGTCCCCAGTTCTCATGTGACACCATAGAATCCCAGACTGGTTTGGGTTGGGAGCCAGCTCAGAGCTCACCCAGTGCCAACCCCTGCCATGGGCAGCGACACCTCTCATCAGACCAGGATGCCCACAGCCCCATCCAACCTGGCCTTGGGCACTGCCAGGGATGGAGCAGCCACAACCTCCCTGGGCAGCCTGTTCCAGGGCCTCAGCCCCCTCCCAGGGAGGGATTTTGGCCTCAGATCTCATCCAGTATCATTTTCAACAGCTGATGTGCCTCTCGTGGATGCTCTGAGTAGGAGCCCCCAGACAGCTCCAGTGTCAAATGGGACAGGCACAGCAGACCCCCTGCTCCCACAGCTTGCTGGAGAGGTACTCGAGTGACCCCACCTTGTCTAGCAAAGGGGCTGTGAGCTGGGAAACTGGAGGTTCCACATCAATCTGAGAAGGACCTTCTTCCCAGTGAGGGTGACAGACCCCTGGAAGGGGCTGCCTGGGGAGGGTGGTGGAGTCTCCTACTCTGGACATGTTTAAAACCCACCTGGCCATGTTCCTGTGTGACTGGATCTGGGGGATCCTGCTGTGGCAGGGGGACTGGATGATCTTTGGAGGTCTCTTCTAATCCCTAATGTTCTGTGATTCTATGTGAAAGCTTCACTCCCTTTTCCATCACTCACAGCAGAGGCACCCCCCGCACCCCCTTTTCCCCCCAGTTCACTTTCAGCGATGAACTGGGCAGAGAAGAGTTGCTGGTTGGACTTCTTGAGCGAAAGGATCTTTTCCAACCCGAATGACTCCGTGATCCAATCGGTTCATCTCATGCTTGACCTGGCGGGGTGGAGACATCTTCCTGCTCCACTAGAGGGGGCTCTAGCATCACGTTCTCAGCTTCATGCTCCACAGCGATCCCTCCGACCATCCTCATCCTCCCGGCCGATACCCAACACACAAATCCCAGTCCCTAGGTTTTAAATCCCTATTCAGCAGCTGACGTTTTCATCTAATGTCCTCGTTTCTGAAGATCATGAAAGCATCCAGAGGGTGCTTCATCCCACTTCCCTTCA